>PVIJ01018803.1:0-25385 GCA_004024925.1 Scalopus aquaticus
GCAACCCAGATGTCCAAAAATAGATGATTGGATCCAGAAGATGTGGTACATATACACAATGGAATACTATTCAGCATGGAAAGAAGATAAACACATGCAATTTGCAGCGACATGGATGGAATTAGAGGGGATCATACTCAGTGAAATAAGCCAGAAAGAAAAAGAAAAATATCGAATGGTTTCACTTATAACAGGACTACAGGGAGGCCGGGTGGGAGAGAGACACTCAGTGGTGGGGGGAGGGGGTTAGGGGAGGATAAGGGCACAAATGGAAGAGAGGAGAATACAGGGGACCATGGAGATGGATCACGGGTGAATTGGTGGTGGGCTGCGCAAGGGGAATACAAAATGTAAAAGACATAAATAACAATAAAAAAAATAAATTAATTTTTAAAAAAAGTATGAAAGTATGATTCAATAAGCGGGAAAAGATGACATGTTAGTAGAAAAGTTCCGCATAAATATTGTTTCTCAATGGTCTTGACTGGTATTTAGAATACTTCTTTCCAAGAATTGCAAAATAGGGCTGGGAAAGAAAATAAAGCAATATTTTGCACCTCCCCTGACAAAATGGCATTCTTTATAGGTTCCTGAGGAGAGGAGTGACACCTAAAAATTTATTTAATATTTCTATACTAGATATATATCCACTATATAGGATGATTTAAAAGAGGAAGACAAAAAATGCAGGTAAGTATGGTACTGCACACAAAATTATGTGTACAATATTAACTTATCACTAGGTTTAAATGTGTCCACAGTGGATAGAGTGAGAAGAGGCGCTAAATAATAAAATAAATTAACCACTTACTGCTGTCCATGCATTTCTTTGGCACCGAGCACACAGCCATCCATCACATATCTCATGAGAAGGGATACCATAGCAACCTATAAAATAATAGTATGAACTCATAAATTAGGTCTTTTGCATTTGACAGTGTTACAAATCTTAGCACTTAATAAATAAAATAAAATCTGCCTACCATACCACTCTGATTCTCACTGCTTAGAATAAAACATAAGCAAGGTTGATTCAAAAATACTTTTTTTTTTAAAGATTTATTTATTTATACATACAGCTGGGGTACAGGCCAGAGGTGTGGAGTGGCGAGAGGCTTCACCAGAGACAGAGTGGGGAGCAGAATAGGCAGATCAGAAATACACTGCTGAGGGGAGCAGCGGGTAAGGCAGGAGAGGTCTGCCGTGCCATGTGGGATTCTCCCCGGCTGGGCGTCGAACTCGCATCGCTGCTGCCGACAGCTCCACAGCACAGTACTTAACTGCTGCGCCACCAGGGAGGCCCTGATTCAAAAATACTTTGGTTCTCATGTTTCATAGCTAATAGGATATCAGTCCCAGGAAACATAAGAGTGAAGCGCTTAATAGTTACTAAACTAATGCTCACATTAGCTATCACAGAGGCTACTGATGATAATTCTTAAGTGAAAAATAATAAAATTCCTAAGATTTCAGATTTAGTCCTTTGCTCATATTTTATTTCTATATTTGTTTATTTTGCAAAACATTTTAAAGTAAGTTGCAATTCATGAAGCAAACTACGGAGTTTTACAAGAAGGCAAAAAATAAATTCTGACTTTTTTAAATTATGCAATTTAAATTAAATTCAAATTATATTTAATTAGCTTCAATTGCAGTGATAAGGACAGAGGATGCATGGTTCATGGTTAGTGATGAAGGGATGTCTTCACCTTGTCTATTCAGTACATGTCTGATTCAAAACAGCTATGAAAGAATACAGTTGATGATGTAAATATATGTACCAATTACACGGTACCAACAAATGTGTTACTAAGACTTACTGAAATAAGAGGGACTTGAAAGATTCAAAAAGTAATTTTTAATAACAAATTTCTATTATATTTGACATGGAAAGAAAAAAGTAACAGAAAAGCAATTACCCAAAGAAAAGCCTATCACAGTTGACATTTAACCAAGACCATAATATGTTTAGTTCAAGCATGCATTTATGGAGTATTATGGTTAAATTGTTTAGCTAGTACATTAAGAAGTCAGGATTAAATATATTAATATTTAATAGTAATTAACTTTTTTTTGAGAAATGATTCTTGGCCTCTTGTATACATACAACAGTATAGGGTGAATGCTTATTTATGTATATATTTTACAAATTTATATAAATACAAGAAAGTGCTATGATTAAATTTCAAGCAGATAATGTTTAAATCCCTTAGGGAAGCTGACAGTCCATAATCAAAAAATAAATAAACATATATACACACTGGAATATTACCCATCTGTATAAAAGATGAAATATTGCCATTTGAAACAACAAAGACAGAACTAGAGGGTACTGTGCTAAGTAAAATATATCAAAAGGAAAAGACATATAGTGGATGACTTCACTCATATGTGGAATACAGGGAGACCATACTAAAACAGACTAAACTAAGTTGAAAAAAAAAACCCCACAAAAACCCTGGAAATACGAATGCAGAACTGAGGCTATCAGAGAGGAAAGGTAGTGTTGCAGAACAAATGAAGAACAGGCACAGTGGTCTATGGTGAAGGATTATGGGGACTTTGGAGAGGAGTGTGGTGTGGTGATATACATCTATGTATAGGTGTGAACCTATTCCCCTAAATCATATACAATGATGTAAACCAATGTTACTTCAATAAAAAATAAATACAGAAGGTAAAACATCATCTGTTTATCCAGAAATAGACCATGAATCCGTGTGTTAATATAACACAGGATTTGGTAAGAGCTGGAATATTAAATAAAAAGCTTTAATATAATGCTTCAGTGTTTAATAGACTTTAGAGGATTTACATGACAGTTCAATAAAAAGTGTATTTATCACTTCTCCAGCTATGTGAAAATACAAATTAAAATAGGTATGGAGCCTAGACATCTCAGTCCTGAGGGAGATCAATAGTAATGTCTATTTTCCCCTGGAAAGCAATAGAGATCTCTCTACTTTTACAAAGACTAAAAACTTACTCACAATTAAATTTAAAAAGAGTAATTCCCTCAAATTACCAAAGGAATATTCATTTCTCTTTAAAAGCCACAGAGATGATTAAAATTTAGATTTTGAAAACTGTATCTTAAAATAAATCAAACTCCAGCATGTAAAAGGAGCCCCATAATGACCCTATGGCTAAACCCCAAACAAACAAGCAGACCTCTGTCCACTTACTACATAAACCTGGGGGAAAAAAGGATGGTTATACCTACTGATACTTTTAATAGAGGAAAGTGAGACAGGAAGATCTAAACATTGAAAATGTCAGTATTTCAATGCATTAGATTTGGCAGGTTACAAAAGGGTGAGAAATAAAGACTATGGGAAGCGCTGAAAAGTCATTATTGATGAATGATAGATTCATTTACTTGCATGAACCTGCACACAGCACTTTGCACAGGAAATCAGCAGACTTGTTCCATCCTCTTCCAAGAAGGCATTAGGTGGAGAATATTCTATATTTTCTTCACTATAAATAAAGCACATCTCTGGAATGAGGGGTTTGGTCTTTCCCCTCAAAGTAAGCACTTCATCTACTTTTGTCTCCCATCTAGAATCATTTTCTTCATTGCTGCTATCTGGCTGAAAAACACAATTATTTCTACATGAGTGAAAAACATGGTAAAGGGCTCATTATTTATTCTAACCATTATCCACCCACTAACAGTTGTTCCAAGCACTAAGTTCCAGCTTTTGCTATTCTTCTTGTTCTCCTCAACTAAACTATTAAGTGTTTATCAATTCCCTTCCTCAGGTTCCAATTCAGATGTTAAGCTATAGGAAAAAGAGGCTATTTTGTCTATCTGCTGGTACAAGAAAGTGATGAGCTACTAAAACTATTTTCTTACATACACAGTTCATGAAAATTATCATGAATTTTTTTGCATCTTTACTTATACTAGGTTAACAGACCTGATTTCATTTACTGAAGATCCTTACCTGGTTATATCTTAAGGAGTGTTTTTATAAGACCTCAGTTTTAATTAGGGCAACAACATGTAGGGAGTTTTTTAAAGTTTTTGTCTGACAAAAGTATTAAAAGTGCAAGACAAAAAAAAAATCTAGCAAATGTTACTAAATAAGGATAATGTACAGAGAAAACTGTGATTCTCATTAAATATACAAAAAATATTTAATATCTATTTGAACTGCAAATAATGAGTTATTACCTCCAGAGATTTTATAAGATTTTCCTGAGATTTTATCATTTTAGTTGGAATCTTTTTAACTATTGGGGAAATATACAGGCAGATGATGATAAAGAAATAAGAATACTAAAAAGGTTAAGTTTTTTCAAGAAAAGGCAAAAATGTGAAGGCTAAAAGAAAAATAAAAATAATGTTTATCATTCACCTGTGCTACATTCAAAGACAAGTGAGTAAACTATTTCCTCTACTTACAAAGGTCTGAAACGTGAATGTCACACATTTTCATGATCTGAAAAGGGGGTACAGAATTATTTATATTCTAAGAGTGATGTGATTTTGTATATAATATTGGGTTGTCAGAAAAGTCATGCCGTATATTTGTTTTCAAAGCAAAAATGCATCATCACTTCTGACAACCCAATACTCTGATTCTATTAGCAAAAATATATCCCAGAAAACAGTGTTCGCATCTATATACTTTTTAATAAATTTTGTCATAAAATGTAGTTCTAGTCTTAACAGATTCCTGAAGATCATTTTACTTGTGTTTGTGCTGGAGAATGTAGCCCTCTATGAGATAAGACACTCTGAGTATAATGTATATGGAATGATATTTGAAAACAGTATCATGCAAAGCTGTCCGATGAGGGTGAACAGCTTGAACTAAGTCCTGTAGTGTCTTTTGCATGTTCTACTTGGGGAGATAAAAGAGTAACATTTTAAATGTAGGCCCACAGCTAATAAATGTATTATTGGGAGTGATATTTTCAAATATAAAACAGACTAGGCTTAAGTTCTCATTTTACAAGCTTCTATTATCTTTAAGCTTTAAGTTCTGTGTCTTACAGTTAAAGGGGAAAGAAAAAAAGGCTAAAATAAACCAAGACATACAAAAATGATAAAACATAGTCAAAGAAATGTTTTTCAAGTGGCAGTGGAAATTCTGTTTGCAGTTCTTTGATGGTCACTGCTATTTAAGTAGTAACAATTTTCTTGCCAAGAGCACATTAACCCTACAATGCATCACCTTTGTTTTCACAGTCAGGCACAAAGTACAGCAGTGAAAGGAAACCTGAATGGGGTCAGCCTCGCCCTTCCTTACCTTGTAGTAGGGCATCAGGAGAGCACAGATGGCACAGTATGGCTCCATTTTGGCTATGGTCGCATTATACTCCTGCTCAGCCACAAAGTTGGGGGGCTTTGTCTGCCAAAGGTGGATAAGAGGCTTTGCCCAAGACTCTGTTTCTTCCACTTCCTCCTCCACTGATAGAACTTCAGGCAATTCTTAACAGAGAGGGTGTAGAACACAGTGAGCAAGGGACCCAGGGATAAACAACAACCCTTGTTATAAAAGAAGCAAACATTCCAAAGTGTCTATAGTATTAATACCAGAGACCAAATCAATTTTATCTTTCAGGTATATTTTGAAAAAACTGAAAAGAAGGTTCTTCTTCATTCTCCTCATCCTCCAAGGACATGATCAAATCTGATGGCCAGGGAACAAATGCACTGTTCCATTTCCAGTCCTACTAGGAATAACTAAATTGTTCCATTCTTTCAATTGCACTACTTCCATTTTTCTAGCGTTACTTTACCATAATACCTTCCATGGTAACATAGTTATATGTGTGAGATTATCTGCCACCTAACAGAGGAATTTGTTAGCCCAGTAACTTATCAATATCTTGTTTCCTCACCTAAAACAATCCCAGGTTCTACAAAAAAAATGAATGAATTGGACTTCATTTAATTAATTTTTGGATTCAAGAATTCATGACAAATAACATTTACAAGAGCAGCTATAATGTGCCAAGTAAAGCACAAAGTAACCTGAAGATAAATTTAAACTACTTTTTTTTTTAAAGATTTATTTATTTATGCATACAATGCTGGGTACAGGCCAGAGGCATGGGGCGATGAGAGGGTTCACCAGAGACAGAGTGGGGAACAGAACAGGCAGATTGACGGAAACACACTGCTGAGGGGAGCAGCGGGCGAGGCAGGAGAGGTCTGCCACACCATGTGGGAATCTCCCCCCTGCCGGTGTCAAACTGGCATCTGCTGCTGCCGACAGCTCCACAACGCAGCGCCTAACCGCGGTGCCATCAGGGACGCCCAATGTAAACTACTTCTACCTCTAATCCCCTGCAAGATACTTAGGAGACTTAGCTTGAAGATTAAGATTTAACAAATGAAAAATGGGAGCAAAAAGTTAACGAGGAACTTGAAATATCATCAAGTCCTTACCTCATAGGCTAATGCGTCTCACATTACAATCAAAATGGGCTCTAACCAAAAAGAAATCCTTGCATTTGAATTCCTATTGCTGCTTTCTGAGTCACAATATATTGTTTAACTTACTTTAATATATAAGATTGAAATATACAACACAGATTATGCTCTTATCCCCTCAGTTGGTTGTAAATTAATCTGAAGAGTTCTCAAAATATTTTCAGGGATGGAAGAAATACTATTTAATTCCCAAAAGCTAAGTGATCATGAAAAAGAAGTATGGAAAAAGACTAATTCATGACAATGAAGCCACAGAGTCGGAAGGAGTGCACAAAGCTGTCGCAAGACTTGATGGAGGACAGACTACCTGATACCACTTGGACTTGTCCTCAAATGTTCTCAGCACTGACCTGGTCAATGACACTGTTCCACATCTGTCCATCCCAAAAGATGAGGTTGTACTATGGCCCAAAGAACACCTGTCTTCTATTTGGATGGTCTAGAGACTAGAGTACACAGCGAACACTGCAATTGTATAATCCTATACCTTAAAAGCAGCATGGCAGCAGCACGCTACGGCACCAAGAACAGGGAAGTATCAGTTCAGAGAGCTGGCTTAAAATTCAGAAGAATTTATATTCAGAAGGCTGTGGCTTTAGAAAAGAAAGATTCTGATACAGTGATAATTCCTATCTCATCTATTTCAGGGTGTTTTTTTTTTCCTTTTATAAAATTAGAATGAAATAGTAAATACAAAATTTCCTTTTAAACTTTAAATGTTAAATATAGTTCTCTGTATGTTTCAGTGATATGTAAATCATATATTATGTAAAAATCCATCAAATCATATTGTTTTCATTTGCTCTATCAATTTAGTGCTATATCATTTTTTAAGCACAAAAAGATTGCATTTAATAATAAGTATATGATGACGATGAAGAGGAGGATGATTTCAAAGCAGTTTTAGAAATCAAAGATATTAGCACATTTTTGAAGGTAAACAGTTTGTTTTTGAAATTTCCTCAATAAATTATTTATCCTTCCTCTGTGCCCAAGAACTCTGCACCACGACACTGTTCAAACATAGACTAACCTTTGCTACCGCCAGATTTATGATATTCATAAAACTTTAAGTTCCACTCTCTTAGAAACCAAAAATTTGCTGGTGGGTAAAGTCCTTTTGGGATATCTCAAAATACCAAATGAAAATTCTCCCATTCAGCTTCCAAACACCCACTAACTCTGCTCCTGGCTCCACTTTAGTGCACCTTCATCCACCTATTTCAAAAGTTACTTTCCATCTGACAATATATACACAAGTTAAAAAGATTGTCCCAATGTAGTTTTTAAATGTTTTGATCAT
The DNA here is from genome assembly GCA_004024925.1 of Scalopus aquaticus. NCBI lineage: Eukaryota > Metazoa > Chordata > Mammalia > Eulipotyphla > Talpidae > Scalopus > Scalopus aquaticus. The sequence goes on from PVIJ01018803.1 coordinate 7,755, forward strand.
TTGACATCACTATGCCTAGGAAATTCCTCTCTTATTTCCCCTTCTTCAACTATAGTTGATTAATGAACCTCTAAATGTTTCACTGTAATCTCACCGGTATATAACATGATGATGAATTTTATACACACAACATGATGTATTTTATAAGATATCATGCAATGAAAATAGAACATAATATTTTATAGATCTTTAGATATATTACATATATAATTAGCTATCTGAACATCCAAATACAAAAAGAAAGCAGGGGGAGATGATATTAAGCAACCAAAGACATGGACACTGTAAGAATTTACTGAATTACTAATGTTTTTGTTACTCCAGTTATTATATCTTTTTTTAATACTAGCATACCTACAATCAGAAGATTGTGCAGTTCTGACTCTCATCCTGAATGTCACAATCAGGATGTGAATCAGATGAGAGGGAGGCAAAAGAAAGATCCCTTGATATAAATACACCGAAACTGTAAAAAATGCATACAGTTGCCTTTCTTTCCCAACTATATCCCCAAAATGAAGAAAAAAGAGTTAATAGTATTTTTTGAAAAACTATCTTTTCAGTAATTCTTCTGCATATACCACAAGAGCTAGGATGATCTGAGTTTTAGGATCTTTGGAGAATAAAAGTGAAAAGGGGGAGGGAGGAAAAGTCTGGTAAAGAGAGCAACTGCTAAATTACAGCTGTTCTAAAGCAAGGTCTGTGGACTCTGGGGGTGCATGACACCCTATCTTGGGGTCCGGATAGTCAAAACTATTTCTATAATAAGACAAAGACATTATTGGCCGACATCACCCTGTTGATATTTGTAATAGTGTTACAAAAGCAACAGAGGGTAAGGTTGTTGGTGTCTGGGCTAGAATCAAGGCAATGGAACCAAGGCAGTCAGTATATTTTTGACAATCTCTTACTTAGTGTCAGAGGGTGGGGGGCCAATAGGAGCTAGTTTCATTTAATAATACCTTGAGGAAACAAAAAACTCACAAATTTTATTAAATCTGTGAGAAAATGGGTTAAATGCATACAGTACTTCTACACATGAATGTTTAATGGCTGTCCTGGGGGAAAGTATCTTTGCAATTAATTGAGTTTCACATTGAATGAGTTATGTTTTTCATGGAATACCATTTTTACTTAAAAGAATGATGAATAAACTATGGTTATTCAGACATGGGTGTCTGACAGAAATTTTCATAAAAGTGAGCAGAGGAGGATATAATTTTTAATAAAAAACAATTGGGAGTGTTTGTTTATTACTTCACAGTGTTAAAATTCAGACTCTGAAGTTAAATTTAGAGTTTTGGAAACTTCTCTATTCTGAGCTTGGTAGCTTTCTAATTCTTAAAGCTCTTTCTGATGGAATTGATGGTGATAATTACAAATGTAATTTTTAAATATTATATAAAGAGATCTGTATAACTCAAAAACTTTTCCAAGGCATGATATTAAAAAATAATGTATACATGTAAGAGTCACTCAAAGTGCAAGGAAGGCCAATGAAATTGTAGTTAAGAATACAAAGTTTCACTGACAGGATTTCAGATTCTACATTACAACCAATGTTAAATAAACAACAACTTGTCAACTTTTGCTTAAGTGTCAAAGAAGAATATTCATAATTATCTGAAAAGTTTAAAATGCCAACTGACACTTGCTCCCCCTCTCCCACTGCCCCCAGAAAAAGACACAACTTTCAAGCTGACCATAGATCTGAAGCATACAGCGGGGGAGGGATCAAAACAGGAGGGGGAAGAACATAAGTGATGGTGGAGATGGATCAGAGGCGCTGTGGTGGTGGAACTAAAGAGATACCCCAAGGGGAGAAATCAAATACTGTCCAAAATGAACAGTGATGTAAGAAAATAAATTTACTAAATTTAAAAAACAATAAAATAAAAACAGGCACTGGCCCCCCTTCAAACCATGTATCTGTGTGAAACTGGGCTTTCTTCATAAACTTCAACCAGAGCAATATAGTGCAACAGACTATACACAGAAAGAGATTAAAATCCAATTTTTATTAAACCCCAATATTAAAGAACTTTGAAAAAATAATATAAAACAATTGCACTTTTGTCTTTATTTATGGTGGGGGAAATCATTTTTATGCAAATAAATGTAACATTATAAATTTTAGTTAATTTTAAATGAATATATTTTAAATTCCACTGTGTTTCCATTTTAACTTCCAGCAAATGAGCATCAACAAGGTAACCCACAAAAGAAAAAAAGAGGAAATTATACACTTGGTGTGTATGTATGTGTATATGTGTACGTGTGTGTTGTGTGTATACATTTTCATCTTAAAGTGACTATTCAACAATACAGCCCTAAACAAATAGTACAGAATGTCCTCACATCCAAGCAAGAATTTCATAACCTGCTTTCCTCAGTCAACATCGAAAGCTTAAGCAAAAAAGAAAACAAGTCAATATTGTAAAAAGCCCTTCTTTCCCATCAGGTCTTTTATTAAGGTCTGCTAGGGTTGCCACTTATATAGGATATAGGATAAAAGTTTTATGCCAATAGCACTTGATTTTTTTTTTTGTGAGCCTCTTCATAGCAGAAACCTAGGCTCCTAGACTCTTGTATTTACAAAAACATTCCCATTACTCTATAGTAAGTCCAGTACAATCAAGATAAGCACAAGATTAAACTCACAGCAGTTCCTTAAATCTACATAAGCCCTTCAAAATTCACAGAGACAAAATAGCTCCAGACACCAAATCATCAGGAATTTATCTAGAATAAGGAAACAGTGAAGCAATGGATGGCTGAAGTGCCTTCCTATGAAGGATGTCCAGTCCTCTAAAAAGCACTACTGTGAGGGGAATGGGGAAAATAGATACAATCTTAAATAAAGACACAGAAGTTGCTACTTCAGGGCCTACCTGGTAGCCTAGGGGTTAAGTCTCCCCATCACACTACGACCTGAGTTTGATCCCCAGTCAGAGAGCTAACACACACATGGTGCAGCAGACATCTTCTGTCTTGCCTGCTGCCCTCCTTAGCTGTGTATTTCAGTAAATCTGCCTGTTTTCCTCCCCATTCTGTGTCTGGTGAGTCCTCCCATCCCAGTACCTCTGGCCTACACCCCAAAACTTAAAAAAAAAAATGCTTCTGCATTTTGGTAGCATCTTCAATAGCTGCTGATGTCTTCTGGTATCAACGAAATAGTCTCAGGACGGGGGTTGGTCCCTAGAAAGACTTCAAAGAATCTTTTGCTGTCCCATTCTCCGATTTCCAGGCAGGAGAAAGGGGCTGGAGATTGAGCTAATAACCACGTCAACTTTTCAATCAATCCTGTGAATGTCAATCCTGTGAATGTAATGGCCCTCTATAAAAGTCCTAACTGATGTTAGAGAAAGTTTCCAGGTTAGTGAATACAATGAGGTGCTAGGAGGGTGGAAAACCCAACGATGGCACAAAAGCTTGCACTCTCCCCACCAGACTTTGTATCTTTCCCTCTGTACCACCCTTTCCAAGTGGCTATCCTTGAGTAGTAAATGAGTTAATGTAAGTAAGTATATTCCTGAAATCTGTAAGCCATTCCAAGCAAATTATCAAACCTGAGAGGGAATTGGAGGAATACTCCAGAATTTATAACCCATTCATTTGTCAAAAGTAAGGATAGCCTGGTATTGCAATTGGCACCTGAAATGGAATAATCTTGGGGGACTCTGTCCTTATCCCATGGGGCTATGTTGGATCCCTGTCATTGGTGTCAGAATTGAATTGAAAGATAACCGATTGCGGTTTAGAAAGCTAGAGATTTGGTTGATGAGGGGAATAAAACTCAAATCTTTGCTATCAGAATATTCGCATTTGCTATGTGTACCATCTCCTTAGCACCACAAAAAAATTCTGATTGATTTTCAAAGGATTAAACCCAATCTCAAAGGGCTAACTGAAACTGTGCATTGATGAGATTGACTATAAACCCTGAGCACTGATCCAACTCTATTAGAATAAATTACATTTCCTTCATGCAATATGTGCTTTCTTAAAATTTGATTATAATTCCAAAACTCAGTTTCTCCATCTGCAAAATGAATGTAAGACTGTCTAAATTACTGGGTTTTCCAGCAGGTTTTATCACCTGAAATTGACATAATGTACATAAGACCCAGGACTTCAAAGATGATGGCTTCTTCCCTTCTCGTACTCCAGCATAATCTGAGCATTTCCAGCATAATCTTTGCAGAGACCATCCAGAAAATTTTCATTCAGAAAAGAACTTAAAATACATGCCCTAAATAATAATGTTTAAAAATGGCAAGACAGAAGACAGACTAGAACAGGAAGAGTCAATCTAGACAGATACCCAATTTGTATCCTACATATAAATATACCTATCAAAAGATTTATACTTACAGAGGAAAAAAAAATCCTATTCTCCATGCAGTTAAAAAAATAAAAGATTATGATAATAAAAATGATTAATGTCCTTTAAAAAAGTATCCAAAAGAAAGTGCCCTTTTAAAAATGTATAAACGTATAAATATAGATGTATATATTAATGTCCTTTATGAAAGTACCCAGGAAATGCCCTTTTTAATATATACACATGTGTATTTAATGTATAAATACATATACATAATATATACATATATATGTGTGGGTGTATATGTGGATGACAGAGAGACATTCAGACAGACAGATGGTATGGCATAGCCATATTATGCAAGGATTAAAAAAGGAGCTTTTGAAGTACAGAAATAAAATATAAGCAAATATGATTATATTAATAGATGAAAATCAGAACATAAATTATATAGAGAATGTTGTCAAATCTATAAAAATATTTTTAAGTATGAAATTAAGGAAATGGTATTTGTAACTTTACACAATTATGAAAATTTGCAACTGTAGTTAAAAAAAAACTGCAGTCAGAATAATACTAGGTGGAAATAAACTGCAGAAAGCTTCAGTTTTAAAGCAGGCGAATATCAGATTTATTCACTCCTTCTATACAGTCTTTTTGAACAGATTTTGCTTACTACGTTAAGTGAATTTTTCCAAAGAAAAACATTTGGGCCATTGTAGGAGGACTGCTGCCAGTACTGCTGATGGAACCCAGCAGATGTGACAAGTCATAGACTACTACAGTACAATTTCCTTTTACCAATCACCACAATGATTTTGTTGCAGGGGTTATGTTCCAGTGATGTGTTTTGGCTGGTGTAGCACTATTGTCTGCTAAGAAGAGCACAGCAGCAGCTGCTATCTTTCAGGTACTTGAGCAAAATCTCAGTACTGGGAGGCATTATATATGGTTTCAAAAGTCCTGGAGGAAATTGGGGATGAGGTAGGGGAAGGGAGACGAAGAAGGGCTCAAATGAGCTACCCCAAAATAAAAGTAAACTTGGGGTATTCATTGTTCCCATACAAACTATTCTATAATCTGCGTGAAAACTATATTTCAATGATTTTAAGAACTGTCTCTATGAAAGGTTTATGAAAGTGTGCTGAAAAGTACAAAATTGAAAAAAAAAACATTTTTATGTATGATTTTACTAGGAAGTGAGGACACTAAGGGAGAATTAAATTATGAATTACCCTTCAAATGCTAATGTAACAATGGAAAACAGAAAATCCCACTGTTTCATGTTTAAAGCACTTAAACAGATACAGTTTAAGTTGTTATGCATAAACTCACAATAACAGAGATATCAAAACATTTTAAAAGGATACATTCCAATTCATTTAATTTACTAGCTTAAATAACAGAAATATTCAAAGTACAGTTCTTCAAAGTTCTCATATGAAAATACCTAAAAATCATGGTACCACTGGGGAGAGAGAGGTCTCAAAGAGAATTTTGGCATGACTAAGGTTACTTTAATTTCTTAAAGAACAGTAATTCATATTTCACATATGCATATAATACAATATACATGAGCAACAACAAGGAATACTACAATGATCTACTCTATCAACAAAGATGACTGATTCCTATCAGGTAGTACTGGTTATTACCGGAGGTTGCAACTATGATAAAGTAGAAAGAATGCAAACTTGAGGACTAAACAGACAGGATTTAAAGCCTGATACCTACCAGCTAAAAGTCTTGTGACCTTGGGCAAGTGAATTAGGTGTCTGACTTTTTTCTTCAGCAGTAATAAGAATGTTAAAACCATCTAAAAGAACTGTAAGTAATAATCACTTGACAATGTACACAAATAGGAAGAAAGTATCACAGTGGATGCTCACAGTGTGGTGGAAATGGAGAGAAGAAAATGTCTAAAAGAAAGCTAGCCTATCTGAAAGAAATTGACTACATAGCACGATAAGGAAATTATTCTGAAAATAAAATCAACGATAAGTGAAAGTGAGAGGACATCAAACTCAGAGTGTGCTAGGCAAAATGCCAGACACTGGAAATAATAAAAAGTAACAGTTCTTTATCTTTAAGGATTTCAAAGCTTCCCATGGGAGAAACCTCCAGTTTCTCAAACTATTTCATTAACAGCATTTATAACACAAAGTTCAAAAACAGCCAAAATAGATCTGCAAGCATAGAAACACTAGATGTTGCAATTTATCTGTAAAACATCTCCTCTTAGCAAAAGTCACCTTTGATCATTTATGTAAAGGAAAGCAAGATCTTTCAACCCAAGAACTAACAGGGATATCACTTGACAGATGATACAAAAGAGCTGCTAATTTCACATATGCATGTAATACAATATACACAGAGAAGTCAGAGAAGAACTTCATGGAAGGCAGCCATATGTCAACTATGGCACAGGGTCTGGACTATTGGAGAAAATATGCAAAAATAAGAGGATAAGGCAACAAATGTTCATTCTGTCATTCTACATCCAAAGCCATCAGGTGGTCCTTCAGTTGTACTTCCTGCTGTTAAACAGGCCACAATCACTTCACTAGTTGGAACCCCAAGAAGACTCTGACCCTAGATCCTTAGGGTCAGAAAACATTATAATGCATATTTTTTCAAGAAAAGGCCTTGACAAAATGAAAATATTTGAGAAACACTCAAATATGGTCACACATGATAGCATACCTTTCTCCTAAAGTTTATCCTCTTTATTATTATCACAACAAAATTCCTGCACGTTTCAATATTGGAAAAGTTATCCCCAAAACAAAACATGAACAACAAAACAACAGCTGATCGATCAGTGAAGAATTCAGAACTCCACTTGATATGTATATAAAAAGTTACCTAAAAATGTCCCTAAAACTTGGGAACCTAAGTTCCAGAAAAAAGGAAAAGAATAAAACAATATCGTGTGAAATTTAAATGTTGATAAAGTGAGTCACATTCTAACCATTCACTCTTTGGGAGCTTTGGATATGTCACTGAACCCCACAGCAATAAAAAGTCCCTTCCTAAAATCCATGACAATGGTCCCCAAATGTCAATGTGCAGAATACTGCAAGTCCAGGATTGTTTTCAATGGACAGAGGCAAAATAACAAAAATGAAGACCATAAAGTTATTTAAAATTTAGTTTAAAATCTATATAAACTTATAACTTTGCATACTTAGTTTCCATATCCATAGTTTCACAAACGGTGGAATTAAAATCGTCAAAAATAATTCAGTGGTCAATAGCGTTAAGACATCTTTGTCTGCAGGGAAAGGAGGTTGTTTGTAAGTTAAAGAAACTAAAGTCATAAATCTAAGTTGTATGAACTGCAGTTTTATATAGATTTAAAAAATCAACATCAGCAATATCATACACTTAATACAATAATTTATTTTTCAAAAGAATGAAATGAATCATGCAATTATAGTATCAGCTATTTTCAGATGTTTTTTACAAGACTTGAAAAGCAACAAGAAACCATGAATTCAAAAGAACCAAAGTCTTAACTATTATTTTATAATCCTAACACTTTCAGCAGACCCCTAATCATAAGACTTCATGCCAACCATTGTTTAGAAAAGCTTCAAGGGGCCTCCCTGGTGGCCCGACAGCTGTGGAGCTGTCGGCAGCAGCGATGCGAGTTCGACACCCAGCCCGGGAGAATCCCACATGGTGTGGCAGACCTCTCCTGCCTCGCCCGCTGCTCCCCTCAGCAGTGTATTTCTGATCTGCCTGTTCTGCTCCCCACTCTGGTGAAGCCTCTCACCACCCCACACCTCTGGTCTGTACCCCAGCTTGTATGTATAAATAAATAAATCTTAAAAAATAAAAGAATAGATATAAGATAATCTTTAAAAAAAAAAAAAGAAAGAAAAGCTTCAAGACTGATTCTGAAAAGTATGGAGGGCAACTATATAATGTAAGCTAAAAAGCTAGCTTTGTCCCCCTCTAATTCAATCACAATCTTACCAAGCCACAAGGCATAATAAGAGCAAGGTGTTTTTTTATTTTTTTCCCCACACTGCTCTAAAAGTCAATACCATTGGGGCTTCCAGTGGAATTCACTGACAGGGAAATTAAGCTAAATTGAGAGTGTCTGACTATTATCACACAGTTGAGCGCTAGATAAAATATCCATTAAATCTGAGTGCCAAAAACATCTAGCGTTTTTTTGTCTACACAACGCAGGAAAACATTGGCTGTGACCTATCAACAAACAGTCCCAAGCCAATCTACTTAGTAATATGCTGAAGTTGCTGTTTTATTGCTTAAACAGACTGAAATATAACTGTGCTTGTTATGAAAGTATAATATTTCCTCAAGCTAAAAAGAATTAATGGAACAAAGAGAAGTCATCGTTGTATTAAAAATTAGTAACATTTGGAGTATGACATGCAGCAGTCATAAAAAAGCACTTGTTTTTCAAAATTTGCAGAAAGAAAGAATTTTCATAGAGGGGGAAATACTGTTGATGATGAGGGATATTCTTATATTTCACTATTCTGCTTTTCAATGAAAGGGTAGCATGGGGCAACGTTTAGACAGTATCCTTCCCTATTATATTTTCATAGAACTGAAGACCTTCAGAGTTTTGAGTGAAACATTGGGATCACTAATACAGCCATTTCATATAGCAACAAACAGCCAGGGAAAGACTGGGAGGCAGGTTTCATGTGGCCCAACATAAAGAGAATTATATCCACTACCATCTGGCAAAACAAATAAATGAGTGATTCCATATTTAAAATGAAATTATATTTACTGTAATACCAAAAATAACATTCATAAAATTTGAATCAATAAAAGACATCTTTATTAAATTACTCTATTTATCCACTTAGTAAAACCTTCAAATAAAGAAGATAAAACGAAGACTGGCAAATCTATCAATACTCTTAGAGTATTCATATGGTAGGAGGGCATAGTTCTCCCTCAAAACATCTGTTTGCCAAAGGTAAATTAAAACAGCAATTCTAAATAAAGTTCTTTTGTAAATAAAGTCCCTTTGTTAGTAATGTCCTTTTAAATTGCCTAAAAGTCAGTCTATGCACTACCAATACATACAGTGACTGAGGACACATGTAAAATTCAGAAAACACCACAGTAAATATGAGGCAATCCCATATGAGAACAAGTTAAGACTAGTTTATGCTAGTCTTAGACATAAGAATAGTGTATGCCCATGACCATTTTAGCAATTCAATTACATTGTAAACTTTCTATTATTATTATTGATATCTTTTACATCATTGGGAATTCCCTGTAGGTTACCCACCACCAATTCAACCGTGAACCATCACCACAGTCCCTTGTGCTCTTTTCTCTTGAACACTTCAATAAAAGGAGTGTAAAATAGAGAAAACCATTTGGGAGAGTATTCAAATTCTTTCAGATTTGAATAACTGAGATTTTCCTTACTAAAATATATTTAAATATATACATTTTGTTCTTTAAAATAACTGAAAACCTAGATTAAATGAGTTAAATAATAGCCAAAAACCAAGAATAAGCCCTAATTAATAGTAGCAATTTCCCTCTCTTCCATCTCTATATCTAAATATTTAATTCATCACTAAATGAATTATAATATTAATATTAACAGACTGTCCAAAAAAAAATTGCTGTAACACTGCCTGAAATACACTCTTAATTTAACCCTGAAGGCACGAAGACATTACAGAGATAGGAATCGGGATCTAAGCTGTCTTTAATTGCAAAGAGATGCTTAGCAGCTCATTACAGTACTGTACTTGCTGAATTAATGATTTATAGAGAGTCATCCAGAAGGTTGAGGGAGTAGAGAAAATCAAAACTATGACCAGAACTTTAATCCAAATTTTGTCAATACTCAAACCTGTAGGTGGGGTCACCTCTTCACTTGAGTAAACACTGCACAGATGGGTATCTACACCTCTCCAGCTTCCTATATAATTGTTCTAGAGGTCATAAAATCATACTTGAAGAGTTATTAAAAACAATTTTGGTCAAATGGCAATGAACTTAACACATCACCAGATTATTTCAAAATGCAAAAAACCCATTCATGAACCTGTAGGTTAGGAAGCGTGATCATTTATGACCAAGCCTCACATTTGACACAAGGGGAAGCCGACCCAAAGAAAAGACTTGCCCAAAGTCAAAACAATGTACACAGGACATAGGACTCCAGTTAGAATCTATTATGCATTAGTCGGCCAGATCTCCTCTTCAGGGTGTGTTCAAAAGATTTTGCAATTTCTTCTGTTATATTACCTGAGGCATTACTAGCCAGTATCCACTTTTACTTTAAATGTCTGACTTACTATATAAAGCATAGATTTGATGACAGTCCTATGGTAAAGAATTGTTAGGGTGACTCTCATTTTATCTTCTCACCTTTCCCCACCCAAGACAAGACCCAGGCAGGTAAGCTCTCTTGATCTCTGCCTGTGGTTATGGTGGGTTTTTTGGCTTTTTTTGTTTTTTTGCCCCAGTATACCCTTAACTAAAGACACACACAGGTTTCTAAGAGATCATCTTTGTGTGACTGAGGAATCTTATGAGTTATGATTTCCCAGCCTCTACTGTTATCCCAACATATTTCCCCAACAAGCACAGCATTAGCTCTCCCTTCCCAATCTGGATGCCATTTTTGTCTGAATCCCCTCTGGAGTTCTCTCATTTCTTAAGACCTCCACCATTACCCTCCTTCCACTTGTCATAATCATATCACAACAGTAACAACAAATATTAATTATGTGCCAAACACTGTTCTGAGTGATTTACTGATCTTAACCTTCAAAACAACTCCATGTGCCAGGGTTGACTGTGATTGTAGACATGAAGATACTAGCCTTCATGTGTTTTTGCCTCTCCATGCATGAATAAAGATTGTTTTTTTTAATTTTTATCTTTTACATATACTAGCTTTTAGCTGAAGGGCTACCTCTTAATCTAGTCCATTACATTGACATTCCATGTCTTTTTAAAATGCTTTTTTGCCAAAAAGAAATGCTTATTATAATTTTTTCTTATTTTTCAGCACATAAAAGAAAATTTAAATTAATAACAATCTTGTATAATTTCATACAAACCTTCGAGTCTACTTTCACAGTCACTAATACAATGCCACTGACAATGTAAGTATATTAATGCCAATCACCACCAAGAGATGTGGGGATCTGTGAGTAGAAAATCACTGTGTGTTCATGAAATCTGAACACAGTTACTGTCTGCAGGGCTTGTTCTTACTTTATAGTTGCTTATCACTTAACCAAAAATAAAAGTAAGTACAAAAGCAGTGATCATACTGACAGTCAATTGTAGAAAATGATAGAAATTTTACATTGGAAACAAATGTAGTAAAATGTTCAAAAGCAGGGCCTCCCTGGTGGCGCAGCGTGGAGTTCTCAGCAGCGGCGACGCGAGTTCGACGCCCGGCCGGGTAGATTCCCACATGGAGTGGCAGACTTCTCCTGCCTTGCCCGCTGCTCCCCTCAGCAGTATATTTCCGTCAATCTGCCTGTTCTGCTCCCCATTCTGTCTCTGGTGAACACTCTCGCCACCACGCCTCTGGCCTGTACCCCAGCTTGTATGCATAAATAAATAAATCTTTAAAAAAAAAAGTTCAAAAGTGAAAATATGATGGGAAACAAATATACATGTGTGAAAGATGAGAGCTTCAAGGAACAATCAATGAACCATGAACATTAAGGGGATTGACAAAATTAATGTTCAAAATATTGATGTCACTGCAGGATGGCTGTTAGCCTAATGTCAGATCAAGAGAAGTTCTGGAGTTTGTCTCAGCACAAATAAAGTGCTGCTGATAAAAACTCTAGTCAGAAGAAGCATGTAAGAGTCTAAAAAAAATTCTGAATCTGATGTCATATTGAGAAGCAAGGTGTAAGAAAGATAAATAGGTAGATAGATATGCAGATAGGTAGTGGGAGAAAGAAACAAGGAGGGAGAGAGGGAAAGGGGGGAGGGGAGAGAACTGAGGTGCTGGCTAAGACACTATCACAATGGGATATCATTGTAGGAACCTTCAAGTCTCCAAGGCACTTAGCTACATCTGCAATGCGTCAGTTTCTTTTTAACTCTGAGTACATTTAACTCTGAGTACATTTAACTCTGAGTACATTGAACACTGTTGGTAAGGAAGTTTCCAATGTAAGATACAAAACTGAATTAGCTGCCATATTTTATTATATATTTATGTGTGTGTGTGTGTGTGTGTGTTAATTAAAATAGATTGTTTTCCTACACATATATATATACAGAGATATTTCCTGAACATGAATTTATAATATATATTTTATTAAAGTATTTGGTTATCTGTTTCACTGGTTGATTTCAAGATTACTGATCACCAAGTCCTACCTGTTCTTGGATCCACAGGTGATTTCAGTCACAAAGATTGGCCTTGTTTTTGAAGGGGAAGGCAAAAGGAAAGGCATAAGTAAAGTGAAAGTAGTATGATAGAACTAAATAAGTATAGACTATAGGACAGTAGAATTAGAAAATGATGAAGTGGTGAAAAGTAGATAAGAATGATTTCAAGAAGAAAAAGGGTATCACAGATAAATTAATGGTTTGAGAAAATGCAGAGAAGCACACAGCAACAAACTATATTCAGAAGGAGAAAAAACTTGTCTGAATGGGTGGAAAGGTGGATTCATATAGGGTAGATGAGGGAAATGAAGCTATAGAAAGAAACTGATAAAAGATCATGAATGGCTTTAAAGTTATTTATCCTGCACCAAAACTTCAATAAAGGAAAATGTGTTAGAGCCTTTTAGCAGGCATCCTCATTAACCACAGAAAAAGAAATAAATGGATTTCTGAGCTTGCCTATATCTCCACTCCATGGAAGAGTTCATCCTCTCACTCCCAGAGCCTTTGAGACCAAGAGAGAGCTAATCCTGGAGCTTATGTAGCTCACCCATGCTGCATATACACTTCGTCCCCTCTGGACACTCAACCATAAAACTCTGAAATTGGAGAAAAGAAACATACCACAATGCTGACATGTCATCACATGTGTGGATATACAGAATTCTTAAAAAATAAAATCAGGGCCTCCCTGGTGGCACAACGGGTTAAGCCTCGCATTATGAGGCCATATTCCCAGCCACTGCAGCACGAGTTCAATTCCTGGCCAGGGAGCTTCCCGCATGGCGCAGCAGACCTCCCCTGTCTCGCCAGCTGCTCCCCTGGGCAGTGTACTTCAGTCAGTCTGCCTGTCCTGCTCCTCACTCTGTCTCTGGTGAATCCTCTCACCCTCCCACCTCTGGCCTGTACCCCAGCTCTTATATACATAAATAAATAAATCTTCAATTAATTAATTGATTTAATTAAATCACCCAGCAAAGCACTTCTCTTTAAAGTCTTTTTCAATTCAACATTTGTATAATTAGCTTAATAATAGGAAAAGGTACAGAATTTTAAGGATCACCTCGTGCAGCTGTCTATTAAGGAAAAATGTAAATAATAAACATGTTAAAAGAAAACCAGAGGCAGGTTAGTAATTTCTTTTAAATTATCAATAATTAATATGTAGTATAGATTTAGTATCAATTTTCAATAACAGCAAAAACATGAATTAGATGCTAGCTTTTTGGAAAGAGGTTATATTCTAATCACCATTCTCTTCTTACGTATTCTCCTCTGCTCCAATACCACAGACCCTTGGGCTTTGCTACTGAACATGGAAAATCTTCCAGTAAAGAACAGGAAACCCTCATGGTCCTGTAATTACTAGATCTGCCACCAATCAGAATTATCTTGACAGTTTCAGACTATTTGGGTATCAAAAAGCCACTGCACTGTGTTTAAAAAAAAAAAAAAAAACACCAAAAAAACACAACTCTTATCTTCCAGCTGCATGTAGGTTTCCCAGAGGTGCTCGATCAGTATCTTTCCCCTTTGCTACTTTTCTGTTTGGGAATCAAATTCCATATTCAGTAGAAAAATGCTCATTCACTAATAGGAGATGAAGATTGCTGTTTAGAGATGTAATTTCTCAAATGCTCCAATCTACTCTGTTCCTACTGGTATACACACCTACTTCCATCTGAGTAGCAAAAGGAGCTAAGAAGTTAGGGTAGAAAATTATCAGAAGCAGACAGGTTGGAGATATGTCCTCCCATAGAGCACTAAGCCCATAGTTCACCACGTTCCAATAATGATAATGTCCATTCACGTCCAACTGCACAACACACAGAGATAAAAAGCCGAGGCACAGACTAGTCAAGTGCCCAGAAATATAAATAATGCACCACAGGCCACAGAACAGTTTCCATTGTCAGTCTAGAAGCTTTTAAAATCTTCAGCCATCATTAAAATTCTCTGATTTTTCTTAACAATTCTCAAAAATCTGCAGAGCACCACAAGAGTCCTTAACATATTAAAATAGAGTGTGAGACTGCTGAAAAGGCTATAATCATCAATGTTTCAGCAAGATATTTAACCTCAAACCCTCAAGACGATTTCGTTAAGCAAATTCATTTATAAATTTTGCAAGCTATACTGACTGAAATCAGAATCGCTCTCAAAGGAGAAACTCTGGGTCAATTTATGATGGCCCATATCAAAATAAACTCCCTAGGAAAATAAAGACACTGCAAAAAACAGTTTTTTCATGTGTTAATATAGTTCTCCTCCAAGAACCTAAGCTGAAGACAGGCTCTGATGGGGAAGGGTAATTAAAAATTTAGAGGTAATGTACCTTAAGTATTAATTACTTTATACAGAATGATCCTTTATCTTGACACTGAGAGGAGAATAGTTTGAGGGAGAACTGAACACAGTGATATATGAAAATAAACACAAATATGTAACATTACTTGTATTTCTAGAGACAGAATTCCACCTTGGATTGACATTACAGAAATTATCATCATCAGATCACCACACACTGATGATCATTTTTTCCAAAATAAATAATGAAATATAAAAGAGAAAAAGCAAAAAAAAAATCTGCTAAAGATGTCTATTCTGATAAATTTATTTAAACTATTCAGAAGCGTGAACCCAAGATTCATGATACTCCCCCTATACAGCTTCTTCACAGATACATGACCTGATTAATTTTAAGCAGTAAAGGAAAGAATCTCCAGGAAGGTCTCTTTACAGAAAACCTTCTTGAATTGACCCTTCAGTCAGGGAAAAAAACTTAAAAAGGCCCTCATGATATTAATGAGGCACTTGTAAAAAAGAAAGAAGTGGCTGAGTAATTATCCGATTTTTCATTGACGGTAACAAAAAAGACATGTTTGAAAAAAGGAAAGGAAAGGAAAAGGCAAAACAGATACATAAATCTATCCAGGAATGGCTACTGTTTGTAAATAAAACTGCTGTACTTTAAATCAAACCACATCAGTACCAACTAGGTAGAAAAATAATGATTTTGTCAAATCAGGCATAACATGAAAGTATTATATACATAGTTTCTCACTCAAGAGGGTTTTAATAATTTAAAGAATTTAGGTTTAAAATAAAAACAATGCAAAGACAACTACAGCATGTTAATTACATGATTTGACATCTTTAGAGATGAGATTCTCTACTTCTTATGGAATATTTTAAGATGTCAGAAATGATCAATTTTATCCCATCATTTGAAAGGGGAAGACTTTCACTAGTAATATAGCTAGATTATTAAATACTTGTATTTATCCTAAAATTTAAATTCTTTTTTCATTATTAATTTTGATCTCCTTACAGTATGCACTGCCATTTGATCAAACTTCTTCTTTATCAAATTTGTTATAACAGCAGGTCACAGAATACATTTTTTATAACATGTTACAGAATAAAAGTGACAGAATACTGAATGATATACAGTATATACAGAAATACAGAAAAAGTCCCAAGCTCACCTTCATCACTTGTTGCCTGCTGCTTCACCAGAGTCATTGGGGATCTTGCTGGAGGCTTACTAAGAGGATGGCGCCAACTTTTAGCCGTTTTGGTCTCTCCCTCTATTCTCTAATTATGGGACAAAAATGGGTGAGAAATACACAGAGTTAAATACTTGTTTTTAACATAAATCTATGGTTGCAATGATTTATGAGAGTTTAATTATGAAGAAATTTTGTACTTATTTACCTCCTGGGGAATTTGCTCTTTTCAAAAGAAATTTAAATCTTAAAGTCAAAAGAAATAGGACTCCATTCTACTAGTAATTTTACCAAGAAGTCAATTAAATAAATAATGCACCACAGGCCACAGAACAGTTTCCAAACTGTTATCTGTTGGAAACTTCACAGTAAAATGCTATCTGGAGTCAGGGTATGCTAGTCAAATGTGCAATAATTCGCAAGTTTATCAAGTTTTCAAAAGTTTTTTTTTTTTAAATCTAATCTAAACTTTGGATTACACAATCATTAAAACCTACAACCTTAGGCACTTTTCAACTCCATCCAGGTCACATGTGAGTATCTGGCAGGTGGCTTTGTTTTCTATGCCACACAAAAAGCAATATTGCCAACCTAAGTCTATTTCCTTCCATTGAGAAATGAATAACCCTTCTTTGAGGATAAATAAATCAACGGTTGTTCTTTTACTTGCATGGTACATTAACATCATATTGTAACCACTTAAATTTTATATAAAATATTTTGTTCTGGGCTGCAAACTATATAACTACATTTCCCTTTTAAAGGTAAAGGTAAAAACACATGTAGTCTGATATCTTTCAGCTAGAACCTACCAAAACAAGCCTTCCTGCCTAAGTAGTCCAAAAAAAAGGGGGGGGGGAGGAGAATTGTTTCTGAGAGTTTGAAACTAGTTGGTTTGAATCAATAGTTCAATAATGAAAAAAAGAGTCTCAGAAATTTCCTTGTATGCTGAAGAAATAGTGGCAGAAGTAGGGAAATGATGCTGACATCAGAAAACAACAGGATCATGATGAAAAGTGTGAGAGCTGTCTAAAGGCTGAGAATGGAAAAAAAATGACAGAGTAATACAAGTTGAGATTTATCTGTAGTTTTGAATAGCTAAAATTTAATGTGGAAAACTATAACTTAGTCAACAACAAGAAATATTTAATAAGCCCTCACTGTGCCATTCTGTTCTAAAAGCTGAGCTGACAGTAGACTTAGTTCATCAGGTACGATCATAAAGGAGTCAAACTGGAAATAAAACATAAAAAGGAAAAAGGGAACCTCTGTACCTCATGGAGGCTGAAATCCACATTACTGGAAAACCAATGGATCAACGAAGAGATCAAAGAAGAAATTAAAAAATATCTAGAACTGAACGACAATGAGGACACAACTTTCCAGAACGTCTGGGACACAGCAAAAGCAGTA
>PVIJ01018804.1:0-18429 GCA_004024925.1 Scalopus aquaticus
GTAGGGTGAGCGCGCAGGCAGACACCTGGGTCTTGGCTGCGTGAGAGGCGACTGTGGGGACTTGCCGCTGGGACTGAGAAGGGTGTCAACCGAATTCTTTACTTTTGGTTTATATAAGTAATCAAGGGTGCATTATCATAAGAAACTATACAGGTATCCCAATAGAAGTAGCCTACTTTTCCATACCATTTAGATGTCACACACAGGCTGTGTAAGACTTTGTTGTTATTTGCTTGTTGCAGTTTGCATGTGGAACTTTAGTGCCTTCTTGGGCATCATTGGGTTGGATGTCCGCGATGTAACTGAGATCTTAGGGGCAGTATTGGTGCACTTCTTTTTTCTGTTATTTCTGTTTGGGTTTTTTGTCTGTGTGTGTGTTCTAAATCTTGGAATTTTAATGACTGAGTAATAGTGATTCTTAAATAATATCTTACATGTATTTCTTGTTCTATTTTCTTTAAACATTTTCCTTTTGGTGAACACATGTTTTCGCTATTGAGCTGCTGTAAGTATCCGTGTGTGTATCTACCTCTATGCTCTTTGGAGTACTCCTGCAAGTCTTCGCAGAGTGGAATTTTAATGAGACTATTCATGCTAATTTTCACAATCGCTGACAAAATGCTCTCCAGAACGGCTCAAGTAGTGGGAATATTTGAAAGTATACCCATACTTTAGCTCCTACTGCAGCTTATCAATTTTTAAATTTTTTTGCCAATTTAATGGAGGTAAAGGGATAATATTGTTTTCCAGTTGCTGCTTATTCAATAGGTTGAGAATAGGTTGAGCAGCTTTTTAGGCTTTATGGTATTTCTTGTTCTGTGAATCACTATTTCATATATATATATATTTTTAATCATCTCTCTCTTGATTCTTTCACATTTTCTTATGGGTTCATAGGAACTCTATAGATTATGAACAGCTTATATTTTCCTATTCCTAGGTGAGTTGCCCAATTTTGGCTTAGTTATTTATATTACCTTTTCTCAGATCTATGTTTTAAATTTTATGTAAAATGTCATTCTGCCCTTATTGCCTCTAGATTTGTGTTCTCTTAGAAATGCCCAGCTGCATTTTCCTCCCATATTCGCATTCATTTGTCCTTTGCAATTAGCTTTTTAATTACTCTGAAAATTTTATTTTTGTTTGATGAGAGAGATTATTTTCTCCTTCGAGATAAAAGATTTTCCCGACGGAGGCTTAACTTTCCCCAGAGCAGTGAGTCCTCCCTCATCATCTGCCATAGGCTTAGGAAACTGCAACTTTTAAAGAAAGGACCAATAATGAAATATGGTCCCATGTTGTTTTCTTCTCATTGTATAAAGATTGGACATAAAACAAAATAGTATTAGTCAAGTGCTTTTGTTATTGTGAAATTGACCAGCACTAGGCATTATGTTTCTGCCTAGGGTGGATGCCATGTCCCCGATGGGGTCAGTGCACTGCCCCTGGCCCTGGGGTCCACTGCTGTGTCTGTGCACACTGTCTCCCCCAGTGCTTTCCTTCTGCACAGCCAGCACCAGATTTTTCAGAGGCCTTCCTTCAGGCTGCCAGAACCCATGTTTCCTGCCTTCTTGGAGAACTGGAAGTATCTGAGGAGGTGTGTTTTCCCAGGTAATGTTTTGAGGGTTGATTGAGTTTTACAAAGGTCATGAGGTTGGAGAATTGTCAGAATCTTTCTGGAAGAACGAGGAGGCCCATGAGGCTGGATGGAAGTGAGTCAGAGGGATGGAGCAGCAGGTAAGGTTAGGAAGAAGGGAACTGGTCTGATGGGTCTGGGACACCCTGAGGTCTGTGAATGTGGCTTGTGGGATAGTGGAGAGTTGGGTACTAGACCTCATCCAAATTTCTTAGCAACATCTTGGATTTCTTTTGGTCTCTGTGTTTCCACCTATCTCCTCTCCTTAGATAATATGAGTCAGCAAATAAAACTTAGGAGAAAGTCCATGTGACTAGCAATCAACTCCAATACCTGTTGGTCTTGACAGTGTTATGCTTCTATCTACTACCCCGTCATTACTGTGTCTCCACCCCTAAAGTGTAAGTTCCCTGAGGACCTGGACCTTGACTACTTGCATGTAAGCATTCACATACCAGGTGCTCAGAAATATGTACCAAATAATTGAATGGCTGACTTGCCCCTCCACCTTCATTCAGTACCACCCCACAGGGGAGTGAGTTCACCACACACACAAACACAAACACCACTATATTTATGTCCAATCTAACTCATTTCTTGCAAAATCTCTTTAGGCAGCTTTTTATTTTTAAGATTTATTTATTTATACATACAAGCTGGGATACAGGCCAGAGGTGTGGGGTGGCGAGAGGGTTCACCAGAGACAGAGTGGGGAGAAGAACAGGCAGATCAGAAATACACTGCTGAGGGGAGCAGCGGGCAAGGCAGGAGAGGTCTGCCACACCATGTGGGATTCTCCCCGGCTGGGTGTCGAACTCAAATCACGCGCTGCCAACAGCTCCACAGTGCAGTGCTCAACCACTGCGCCACCGGGGAGGCCCCTTAGGTAGCTTTTGTCTGTGAAAAGGCAGCTAAGCTACTGCTCTGATGTACAGACACTGAAGAAAACAATTTTAACTCTTCAAAGGATGACCCAGCATATCTCCCGCTCACCTTGCCCATATGCTCTGCTACACTCACACTTGTCCTCTCTCAGTTTCCTGAAAGGCCTTGCATAATCTGTTCCCTCCATCTGGAGCATTCTTCTCTCTGTTCTTTGATAGCACCTACCAGAGCTAAGCCTTAGGAGCATCAGTGAGATTCATGAAATAAGGTCTGCCTCCAGCCCCAGAGAATTTCATGAGGATTGGAATTGGTTTTCTTACCATTTTATCTTCCTCCTTGTCCCTGCCACATATTTGGGAATGAATGAATAAGGAATGTTAACAAAATGAAGTTCTATAAGATATGTGTGAGCATATTCGTAACTATGAATGTGAATGCTTTGATAAAAAAATCATAACTTCAGATAACAAGTTTTATATGTTCACCCTGATGGGAAGGGAAGTAAAAACAGGGATGTGGGAAAGAGAAGCTGTTCACATTTTCTCTCTCTCTGTTCAAATATTATCTGAGTGTTTTACAGAAAGAACGCATTCAGATATTATTTCTACGATAAAAACATAACCCAACTTCTAGTTTCTGGTCTGGCATGAAGGAGCTTAGAAGTCACTGTTCCACCATAATGACAACCTGAACAAAATGAGAAATCAGCCACTCTCCATGGGTCCATCAGGTAAGTGAGGTCACAGGGCAAAACACTGCCCCCAAACTAGAGACAGACAGGCTACTGGAGAGAAACAGATATCTGGAACATAACTCACAAGCAAAATCCTCCAAAGGAGCCAGTCGTAGGGTAAGAAAGCCTGTCATTTTTTTTAAAGATTTATTTATTTATACATACAAGCTGGGGTACAAGCCAGAGATGTGGGGTGGTGAGAGGCTTCACCAGAGACAGAGTGGGGAGCAGAACAGGCAGATGAGAAACACACTGCTGACGGGAGCAGCGGGCGAGGCAGGAGAGGTCTGCCGCACCATGTGGGAATCTCCCCTGCTGGACGTTGAACTCGCATCACAGCTGCCAAAAGTTCCACAGTGCAGCGCTTAACCGCTGCGCCATCAGGGAGGCCCCCTGTCATTTTTTAAATCTTATATACTTTATTTATTGATATATATTTTACATCATTGTTAGTGTTTTCTCTCGTTTTATTTATTTATTTATTTAATATATATTTTATATCATTCTTCCGTTTTGTACCGTGCATGCTTTCTCCTTCAGGTTATTCTGCATAAAATTGCCATCACCAATTCATCCATGCACCATCCCCATAGTCCTTGTGTTCTTCCCTCCCCTGATTTGATCCCTCTCCCTCCCCTTGCCGGCAGAGTGTCTCTGGTTAATAGTTAATTGTTGGTTTTGTTTTTTAATTCATTGTAATTATTTTTTCCCTAACCCTTATTTGGTTTCCCTATATTCCTCCTATAAGTGAAACCATCTGATATTTTTCTTTTTCATTCTGGCTTATTTCATTGAGTACAGTCCCTTCCAGCTCCAACCATGTTGCTACAGATGGCATGAATTTATCTTTTTTGATTGCTGAGTAATATTCCATTGTGTATATATACCACATCTTCTTGACCCAGTCATCTAATTTTGGGCATTTGGGTTGTTTCCATATCTTGCCTGTTGTAAATAGTCCTGCAGTAAATATAGGGGCCTAGGTATCCTTTTGAATTAATGTTTTTGTGTCCTTTGGGTAGGTTGCAAAGGGGAGAATTGCTGGGTCATGCGATAGATCCACTTTTAGTAGTTTGAGGGGCCTCCACACAGCTTTTCATAATGATTGGAACAGTTTGCATTCCCACCAGCAGTGTAGGAGAGTTACTTCTTCACCACATCCTCGCCAACATTTGTTGTTTCCAGTTTTTTTAAAATGTGTGCCATTCTGTGGTGTAAGGTGGTATCTCATTGTGGTTTTGAGTTGCATTTCCCTCATGACAAGTGATGCTGAACATTTTTTCATATACCTGTCGGCCATTTGCATTTCCCCTGTGGAGAAGTGTCTTTTTATCTCTTCTGCCCATTTTTTGACTGGATTGTTTACTTTGTTTTTGTTGAGTCACATCATCTCTTTGTATATCTTTGTGATCAGTCCATTATCAGTAGTATTGTGTGCCAAATATTTTTCCCAGTCAATAGGTTGTCTCTTTGTTTTGGTTAGTGTCTCTTTGCTGTGCAGACTATTTTAGTTTGATGTAGTCATAGCTATTGACCTTTTCCTTCACTTTCTTTGCTTTGGTGGATGTGTCCTTAAAGACATTACTGAGATGTATGTCATGTAGTGTTTTGCCTGTATTGCCTTCTATATATTTTATGGTTTCAGGTCTTATGTCCAAGTCTTTTATCCATTTTGAATTGGTTTTTGTGCATTGCATGAGGTAGTAGTGTAGCTTCATTTTTTTTTGGTATGTAGCTGTCCAGTTTTCCCAGCACCATTTATTGAACAAACTGTCCTTGTTCCATCGCATAGTCTTTGCACATTTGTCAAAGATTAGTTGTCCATAAATATGTGGGTTTATGTCTGGGTTTTCTGTTCAATTCCATGGGTCCGTGTGTCTGTTTTTGTTCCAGTTCCATACAGTTTTAATTATTATGGCTTTGTGGTATAGTTTGAAGTCTAGGAGTGTGATACTTCCATTCTTCTTCTTTTTAGTCAGGAGAACTTTGATTAGTTGAGGTGTTTTTGTGATTGCATATGCATTTCATCAATATTTGTTCTATCTCTTTGAAGAATGTCATTGACCTTTTTATTGGAAATGCATTGAATCTGTAAATTGTTTCGGTGGGATGGCCATATAGATAATGTTAATTCTTCTAATCCATGATCAGAGGATGTCTTTCCATTTCTTTGTGTCTTCTATTTCTTTTAACAGTGTTTCATAATTTTCTTTGTATAGGTCCTTCACAAACTCTTTTGTTAGGTTTATTTCCAGGTATTACATTTTTTTAAATTATAAAATGGATAGTTTTCTTGGTTTGTTCTTCAGATTTATTGTTTGCATATAGGAAGGTGACTGATTTTTGTGTGTTGATTCTGTATCCTTCTGCTTTACTAAACTAGTTGATTATTTTGATTAGTTTTTCTGTGGAGTTCTTAGGGTTCTCTATATATATTATTATATAGTCTGCAAATAGGGATAGTTTTGTTTCTTTTTTCCCTATTAGAATCCTTTGTGTGTCTTTCTCTTGTCTTATTGCTCTGGCTAGGATATTGAAAAGCAGTGACAAGTGGACATCCTTGTCTTGCTCCAGGTCTCAAGGGAAAGGCTTTCAGGTTTTCTCCATTGGGAATATTATTGGATATGGATTTGTCATATGTGGTCTTCATTATGTTAAAGTATGTTCCTTCTATCCCTAGGATTTTGAGGGCCTTCATCATAAACGGATGTTGATCTTTGTTGAATGCTTTCTCAGCATTTTTGATAGGATCATTTGGTTTTTCTTTTTCTTTTTGTTGATGTGTTGGATTACATTAATTGATTTTCAGATGTTGGACCATCCTTGTGCCCTTGGAATAAATCCTACTTGGTCATGGTGAATTATCTTTTTGAGTCATTGTTGGATTTGTTGGCTAGGATTTTATTGAGGATTTTTGCATCAGTGTTCATTAGAGAGATTGGCCTGTAGTTTTATTTTTCTGTTGTCTTTGTTCAGTTTTGGCATTAGTTTAATAGTGGCTGCATAAAACGTATTTGGTAGTATTTCTTCCTTCTCAATTTTTTGAAAGTTTGTTTAGGATACGCACTAGTTTCTGGATGTTTGGTAGAATTCATTTCTGAAGCAATCTGGTCCTCGGCTTTTGTTTGGGGGGAGGGTTTTGAATACTGTTTCAATTTCACTGCTTATAATTGTTCTGTTGGGTGTTCTATTTCTTCTTCATCTAGCTTTGGTTGTTTGTATAGTTCTAGGAATGTATCCATCTCTTCTAGATTGTGGAATTTGTTTGCATATAACTGTTCAGAGTAATCTCTGATTATTCTTTTTATATCTGCAGTGTCTGTTGTAATTTTGCTTCTTTCATTTAAGATCCTATTTATTTGTGCTTTCTCCCGTTTTTTCTTTGTGAGCCTGGCTAGAGGTTTGTCTATTTTGTTTACTTTTTCAAAGAACCAACTTTTGGTTTCATTGATCTCAGATTGTTTTTACACTTCTATTTCATTTATTTATGCTTTGATTTTTATTTTTTCTTTTCTTCTACTGGCTTTTGTTTTTTTTTTTTTGTTGTTGTTGTTGTTGTTGTTGTTGTTGTTCTCTTTTCCAGTTATTTGAGGTGGGAAATAATGTTGTTTCTTTGAGTTCTTTCTTGTTTCTTGATGTGAATCTGTATTGCTATATATTTCCATCGTATAACTTCTTTTGTTGTGTCCCATACGTTCTGGAGAGTTGTGTCCTCTTGTTACTCATCTCAAGGTACTTTTTAATTTCTTTTTAGATCTCCTCATTGATCCAATGGTCTTCCAGTAGTGTGGGTTTCAATCTCCATGAGGTAAGAGGGTTCCTTGCTTTTTTTCATGGTTTATTTCTGGTTTGATGCCTCTATGGTCAGAGAGGATAGTTGGTATGATTTTGATGTTAGCGTATCTGGTAATGTTTGTTTTGTGGCCCAGTATGTGATCAATCAGGAGACTGATTTTTGTGCACTTGAGAAGAATGTGTACTCAGATTTGGGGGGGTGTGTAGTGTCCTACAGATGTCTGTTAAGCCCATGAGGTATAGGTCTTTATTTAGAGCTCTAGTGTCCTAACTTAATTTTTTGTCTCGTTGATCTGTCTGTTGGTGAGTGATGTGTTGAAGTCTCCTAGTATATATGTATTTTCTCCAATGTCTGTTTTCAAAGATGATAATAATTGTCTGATATATTTTGGTGCTCCTTCGTTTGGTGAGTTTATGTTGATGAGTGTTATGTCTTCCTGATATGTTATCCCTTTAATCATAATGTAGTGACCATCTGTGTCTCTTTTCACCCTTTTTAGTTTGAAGTCTATTTTATCTGATAGGAGTATAGCTGTTCCTGACTTCTTTTTTGGTCCATTTGCTTGTAGAATTGTTTCCCAACCTTTTACTCTCATTCTGTGTTTATCTTTTGTAGTTAAATGTGTTTTGTGGAGACAGTAGGAAGTTGGATTTTGTTTTTTTTTTCCCTTAATCCAGCCTGCTATTCTGTATCTTTTTATTAATGAGCTTAGACTGTTTAGGTTTAAGGTTCCTATTGATATGTTGGTGTCTGTATTTGCCACTTGTTTGTTTTTGTGAATTTATTCCCTACCTTATTCTGTCTTCCTATTCATTCCCCTGTTGGTTTTGGCATTAGGGTTTCTTGTAATATTTTTTGGAGTGGGGGTTTAGTAATGATGACTTTTTGGAGATTGTGTTTATCTGAGAAGTTTTTAATTTTTCTTTCATAGAGGAAGGAGAGCTTTGCAGGATAGAGTATTCTTCGTGGGAATTTGTTGACTTGGAGTTTGTTAAATAAGTCACTCCATTCTCTTCTTGCCCGTAGTGTTCCTTTGGAGGAATCTCATGTCAGCCTGTTTGGTTTTCCTTTATAGGTTATTGGTTTTCCTTTATAGGTTATCTGCTCTTTGTCCTCATCATTTTCATTATTTTTTCCTTATCTTGGACTCTTGGAAGCTTTACTATTAAGTGTGTTGCTGTAGTTTTCCTTTCATTGTGGTAATTTCCTTTCATTGTGGTAATTTCATTCTTCTAGCTTCCTTATGTCTATTTTCCCTTCCTTCTTCATGCTTGGGAAGTTCTCTTCAGTTATCGCCTTGAATAGTTTCTCGGTTCCTTTGTCTCTCTCGTCACCTTCTGGGATTCCTATAGCTTTTATAGTTCCTTTCTTCATAGAGTCAGATAGTTCTCGAAGTGTTTCTTCATACTTTTTCCTTTGTATTTCTCTTTCCTTTTCTTTTTTGGTTCTTTGAAGATCTGTATCTTCAAGAGTACTGGTTCGTTCTTCCATTTAATCAATTCTGTTTTTGTCACTTTCCCCGGAGTTCTTTAGCTCCTCCATTAATCTTTCAGTATCCTGCGTTTCCTTCATTCCTTCTTTAAAGACTCAGTTTCATCCTTCAATTCATTAATTATACTTCTCATGTCATTCTTTTCCTTTTGATCTTCTTTATGTTTTTTAATCATGGCCATTCTAAATTCTCTTTATCTTGCAGGCATGGATTTCTTCCATGTCCTTGTTGAGTCCTCTGGGCTGATTTTCTTTTTGTGTGATGTCCTTTCCTAGAGGGCTTGTGTGGTCATTTTTATCTTTCATTTTCCCTGTTGTTTGTTCTCTAATTTGTTTTATAATTCATTGGGCCACAGTGCCACTGATATTGGCAGGCATCTCCTTTGGTGCTCCTGCTAGGACATCAGGAACTGGTGGCCAGAATAAGTCTGACACTGTTCTGCTAGACTCCACAGAATAGTGATGCCGTGGATGGGTTGATAGGCGCTGTCCCTGAAAATCCCCGTGTCTCTGTATGCTGCTTGTCTCTTCCCCTACATGCCCATCTTAACCTTTGTTTTTGGAGCCCTCCTTCTGTCTTTACTCAGTTCCAGAACAGGAGTCTGGGATTGCTGACTTCCAACAGCCCAGCAGGCAGGCCTGCACTTTCCTGGGACCCACAAGTCACCTTGATATTGGAAACCTCCCTCTATTATACTCAATTCCAAAAGAGGGGCGTGGGGTTGCTGGCCGCCAGCAGCCTTGTGCGGGCCTGCAGGAAAGCCTATCTTTGATGAATTGCTGGACTTGCAGCATGGAGGAGAGGAGGTGAAAGTGTCCAGGGAGGCACAGTTACTGCACACCCCATGTTAATGTGAATTGCATCTCTATGAACTCCACCAGGTCTCTGCAGTAAAAACTGGAGAATATTTCCCTGTCCTCCTTGCAGGAGGTAGGAAAAGAAATGACTTTGAAATACCAGGGTGCTCTATTCTTCTTATCAAGGAGTGCACTCAGGGAAATTAGTTTACATTCTCAAAACCAGAATTGTATTATGTACAGAATATCATGTCGGGAGCTTTTAACTACAGATTAAAAATAACTTCATTTTCAGATGTTATAAGCTGAAAAAAACCCACAGATGTTTATTATTTTCTCCCTGTCTGGTTTTTGATATCCATTTCTATTTTACGTAAATATAAACGACAAAATCTTACTGAGCTTTTCAGCAACAAATCTCAGTAGTAATTTCATAAGGTGGCTATAAAGTCTCAAAATATTGACAATGTGTTTTGCATGAACTGAACCCTCTCATTTGTTTCTGCTAGGGTGAAGGAACAATTTTATGGCATAGAAAAGGAACACATAAATTGTCTGGGGCACATCTGACCTGCGTGTGTAACCGCGGATGGGCTGCAGCTTCAATGCACAGGTTTGTTGCAGTTTTGCACAGCTGAATAAATTGGGGCGGGGGGAGAGTAAGGGAGGTACTTTCACACATCATGGTAACAAATACCATGGACATTTGTCTGGTGTTGGACTTTAGGGCACCCTGAAGACCTTGATTGAAAAGATTAAATAAGAACCATTTCCTTTCATCCTGTTAAAATAGTCGACTTGGCTAATACACCACTCTTTGTAAGGCATTTTCCTTTTGTGGTTGAATTAACCTTGTTTATAATGTTGAGTCAGTTTCAGGTGTGCAGATGCGTATATCAACTTCACATATACTATAAAGCATTTCCGAGTGGAAAATTTTCCCTAATTGCTTTCATTTTGTCCTCACTTAAAATTAAGGTGATCAGAACAGACTTGCTCTCAAGATGTTCAGAACAAGCCTCCCCAACAGGCACCTCTTTGTGATGCAGATGTTTGCCAGTTAAAGTCAACTGAGGCCTAAAAGCATAAGTGAATAGTTACCACTTCATTGACTGTGAAGAAGAGTGAAAATTGGAGGTGTTAGCCAAGCTAAAGATTAGCTCCAGGAATAACATTTCTATCCGAGCAATCTGTCTCCATCCCAGGGCAAAGTCTAGTTGCAGAGGACAGGTGGTTGTCAAATGGGTTAGCTCTCTCTTTCCTTGAAGTCCCGGCCTCCTGCCCCATTCCTTAGCTCAAAATGTCTACCCTCCCTTCCACAAAGAAAATGGACTTCTTTTCTCTGTGTACATTACCCAAATGTATGTAACTAAGTGGATTCTTTTCTCCAGCTCATCTGTCTGATGTTTTCATTACCTTGTTCAGGCCAAGAAGACCCTAGAAAGGAAAAGGTAACCCCCCCACCACACACACAAAACTTATCTGCATGGGTTGCAGTAAATAAAGTAAATAATAAGTAAAGTAAATAATACGATGCAACAGACAACTACAGGACGCCCATGACCCTTGCCCATCATTTGATTCAGGGGCATCAGAGGGAGTAGGTATAAAAATAGTTAGAAATCTGCCTATCATGAGAATCACAGAAGGGAGTTTCTCATAGAGCTAAATAGGCTAAAAGCACCCTCGTGCCATCTCTGCTCCTGCTAGAGAAAGGACACTTGCCAGCCATCCCAATGGACAATCTGAGAGACTTACCTTAGACATGTGCTTGATAGGTCCTGTCCAAATGATTTTAACAAAATCAAAGAAAAAGACTTGCTTCTAAGCAACAAGAAATATGTAGCCTCACTGAAGAACATCCTTGGAAAGTGCTGGACAGACAAGGTGAGGATCTTTGGGCATTAATACCCACCTTCTGTACATTAATGCACGCTTTCATGATGGCTGTTTATTTATTCACCTCAAATGTTCAGGTGCCTCTTTGGTAACTGTATCACCATGTGTCTTTTCTGCAATGTAGATTAAATAATATACTTTTATTAAGTTATCAACCTACTTGAAGCAATGTGTCCTATAATGCAAATAAAAAGGAGTCTGGCTGCCTGAGTCTTAGAAAAGCTGCATTATTAAGAATTTTATCAAAAATGATTTCTCCTAAGGAGTCTGTCAGTTTAAGCTATGTTAGCTGAACTTTAGGACATTGTCATATCCAGGAAACATTTGAGGGCATTGCCACGTGGTAAGGAGCCAAAAATGAAGTAGTATGAAGTGGAATGTAGTCAGAGAGCTGACTCACTTGTAAAGCTCTTCATGTAATAGTTAGCCCATTCCATTTAAGAGTAAGACAAAGCCCACAAGCCTGACATAATCTGTTGCACACAAAAGACCGTGCTAGCGGCACAGCTACCTGGAAGGCAAGAGCGACTACAGATGCCTTTGCTGATTATTTTATTCCTAGAGCTTATTAGCTGCAGCTGATGTTACTTATTATTGAAAGAATGGGGACAGCTTCCTTGAGGTCAGATCTGGTCCCCTGTAAATTAAAAAGATGTGACATTGGTCCCATTTGGATGGTAGTGAAAACGGGCAAATGAGGTATTTTCTCTTAGTGGGTATTGGCAGCATTTCACACATGCTAAAAATCTGTGATTCTCTGAAGTGTGGGGCAGCCCAGGTTAAAGAAAAGTTGGAAGAAAAGGTTTTCCCAAGTATACACATCGAACATAATCCTTTTGTTCAGAGGCTGTGTATGACAAAAGAAGGTTCAGAGGCTGTGTATGACAAAAGAACAACAATTGATGAGCATGGCCCCAAGTAGGGAGTGCCAGTTGGAGCAACACCTATGAGGTCTGATTGTCTTAATGTCTGGGGGAGGGGAGGCAGGTAGGGGCAGGGGGCACAGTCACTTTACTCCTCCTGTGCTGCCAGCTGGCTGAGTCGACCCTCTGTAAAGGACCTGCTAATAGAGGACACTCAGGCACCTCGAGAAGGCCCCTGAGGTCTGCATTGGTTCTGGGGCAGGCTCTGTGTGGGAGGTCTCTGCGTGGAAATGGCAGTTGGGGAATCTGTGCAGGGCTGGGAGCGGTCTGATGTGTGTCTGTCAGGGGTCTCTGTGTGGGTCTCCGCCCCGGGAGGGGACAGACACTGGCTTCAGGGAGAAACTGGCCAGAGCTTGTCTGTGTCCCCTCTGCCCTGTGCCCAGGTCCCGCGTCAGGGTCACTGACAGTGCTGGGGGCAGGGTAAGCCCACGTATGGGATGAGGAACCTCCATGAGGGGAGCCACAGCTGGGGGGTGACGCCCCAAGATGCGCCCCCTGCCCATGATGAGACACGTGCAGGAACATGCTCTGTGTTTCCAGCATCCAGGCCACAGGCGGAAGGAGTTGAGCGGGGCCAGTGCAGCAGCAGCGCGGGGCTCAACCTTACCTGAGCTGGACTGGACAGGTCCCTGAGGCCTGCTGGTGACAGATCCTGACTGAGGGTTAATTTCCATACTAGTCTCTGAGGCAAGAAGCTGGAAGCCGAGAGTCACTTGCCACGGGATCTCAGCCATGAAAGCCTCTCCTGTCCTCTGGGAGCTGTCCTTGGTGGCAAGTAAGACCCCAAGGCCCTGAGTCCCTCCTGAGCTCCCCAGTCCCTTTCAGACCCCTTAGAGATCCCTTGAGAGCGACGCGAACCTCCCCTGCTTGAGCGCTCCGCTTCCCTGGGAACCTGACCTGCTCTGAGGAGCGGCAGGTGGCTCCTCTGGTCTGGGCTCTGCTGTTGGCCTGTGTGGGGACCCAAGGGGCATGCTAGTCACTGACCCCTAATGTCTCCTTCCCTCTCTGCTTGTAGCAGGCAGTAGGATGCTGGCTGGGTCATACGACTGTGTCTGGTCAACCCTGGGCCACCCTGCTTCCTGCCCCACCTCCCTCTCTGTTCACAGTGTCCCCCACTCAGGGCAACTGCACATGTGTCACCCCACTCCACTTCCCAGGAGGGTCAGTCCCTCCTCTGGGGCAGGTGGACACAGTTCTCAGCACCTCCCCCGCTCCCACAGCACCCCGCCTCAAACCCTCAATCTTTGTCCTCAGGGAGGTATCATCTGTTCTCACAGACATATGGGGGTAGATGTCTCTCGGTCCTGGGCTCGGGCTAGCACCCTCCACCCAACTCCGTGCAGCCATCTCCCACAATTGTTGAGACATGAGAGGAACTTGAGCCTCTGCACCCCCATCAGCTAGAACAGCAGGAGTCCAAGCAGAGAAAAAGCAGGAGACAATGGCTGACTTAGATTCTGGAATGGGTCTTAAGAAGGCTTGTTCCTCTTGGCAAGTTCTGTCTGCTTCCTTTGTTTTTTTTTTCAGTAGGGTGATGTGAAATCCTAGGGTCCACCGAGGACCTAGATGAGGACAGGTGGGCCGGCGACAGGTGACACGGCAGTCAGCCTCCCTCCACGGTGCCATCCCACTGAAGTCAAAGCGGGTCCTCAGAAAAGGGAAACTGAGCCCTGCCCATCCCCAAACACAGGGGCCACCACCCCTTCTCAGGGGACCAAATGTGTATTTTGACAAACAAATAGTAGGATACTAAACAATTTTAATACACAATTGTGCTTACATGTTTTTGATAGACATAGTGCCTTGGGGAGTGGGGGTGCTGGCTAGACACCCCCGACACCCTGGACCTGTGCTGGCAGGGTCTGGCTGGGACCTGGGCTCCTTATCTGGCACCTCCCTGTTTCTGCTGCCCCCACTCCTGTTAGGGCAGCTGTGGCCCTGAGAGCTGCCTCGGTGAGTGCAGGGGCTGCTGCTCCTCAGTCTCCTTTGCTCTGACAGGAGAGCACCCTGGCAAGAAAAGAAAAACACCCCCCCCTCTGGGGCCTGGAGTTTCTAGGAGGGACGACGACCTTGGTGAAGGGCCATTATCTCCTTCAGGAAGTGTCCAACAGCCTTCATCAGAGCCAGAGATTTAGCGCCCCCGTGACCCATCAGTGACCTGCTTCCATATGGTCTGCGGCCCTGGGCGGGGGGGACACAGGCTTCTCAGTTTGGGGAGCATCCTCCAGCCCTTTGTTTTTTCCCAGGAAGACCCACTGCAGAACGTTCCTCACGGTTTTCCTGACAGGACTTTCTTGAGGTGCCCATCCCTTCTGTGGGAGATGGCAGGGCTTGCTCCTCAGGGGCTCTCTGCCCTCGTGTAGGGGAGGGTGTCTCATCTCCCTGGCTTCAGAAGGCCTCTGTGCTGCCACCCTTAGCTGTTCTTAGGACCAGTTGGCGTGGTTTCCCTGACTTTGTTACTGTCAAGCTCTCCCCCCAAGGGGCTGGGGTGGGATGCCCAAGGTCTTGATTCCCTCGACTTTCAAGCCAGCCCCCAATACACAGGCAACAGGGCTGGAAAGGACAGGCTGCGGAAGGGGCGAGGGTTGAACCTTTCTCAAGCTGAGGAGATTGAGGACCTTGAGTATGTTGAGGGGCAAGCACCACCTGTGCCTCACCCGAAGCCTCTTTATATGTGCGTCCAGCACATTTCGAGAGAGCAGGCCGAGCACAGACAACTCCCAGCTGGCATTCTCTTTGGGTTCCTGGCCGGTGGAGGAGACCAGATGTCCAGGCTCCCTGCGTGCCCTGGACTGTCTGGAAAGGTACAAGGCACAGCCGGTAGCCTGCCTGGAGCAATGACCATCCTGGGGTTGTGACCTTTGGAATCTGCCTGAACTTCCTGACCAAATGGGCTCGCAGGATGTTTTTTGTGTACTTCTGCCGGCACCTGGTTAAGGGCCTCATCCTTCTTTTTGGCAATGACCTTTGGGCCTGGGAGGCCCCAAAGTCCTGGGAGATGTTGGGCGTTTCATTGTTGGGGGCTTCTTGTGATTTCTTATGCACGGGGGTTGAAGTCCTGCTTTCCAGCTACTTCTGCAAGAGGTGACGTTGCAGGCTCTGAATGGCCCTTGGCTTTGAGGATGGTGACCTATCCTGGGCTGCAGTTCTCGATACCCCACAGTAACCACTTTGGGCTGGTGGTGAAGTTGGTGGGAGTGGAAGAGAGTGAGACGTGGACCTGGGTCTCGACCTGAGCCTGAGGTGCAGCCCATGACTCGGTCCGGAAGGAGTTAAGTGTGGGGTTTGGACCCCAGGAGACTGGACCAAGGGCTGTTTCGTGAATGATAAGAAGCTGCTTCCGCTACCTCTTGAATTTGCATGAGTAAGACATTGCACAGTTGTCCCAGCAGGACAGAGGGAAATTCCTCTGGGGACCCGGAGAGCCTGATGGGCCTTGAGGGACTCCCTGTGGAGATCAGGGAGACCCCAAGGGAGCTGTCCGCAATTCTTCTGTAAGGAGCCCCCCAAAATCTCAGGACATGGTGGCTTTCTAGCACCCAGAAGCTGCTCTGACCTGTCTTTCATGCTCCAGAATGGTGGGCAACCCGTTACATCCTCTTTGTCATCCAGCTATTTGAACCTATTCCCCAAAGAATTTATGTGGCTCTTCGACCCCTCTGCCTCTTCTCTCTCCTTCCAGTTTCAGCTGCTCTCTCTTCTGGATTAGCGTCTCCATCAGATTCCGGAGGTCAGGGCTGATGAAAGTCGGGCTACCAGCCTCCACCTGTCGATTTCTAGCATCTCTCCAGAATGGGACCCCACTTGGGGGGCTAGAAATCAGGATGTGATGAGTCTGACAGGCTTACGGCTTTGGCATCTCTCGAATCCCACCAGGACAGGAACAAAAGAGGATGGTTGGGCATCATAGGCCTGAGATGGTTCGAATGGCAGAAGGTGGCCAAGGGCTATATAGAGAACAGTAAGGGCAGTGCCCATTGGCAGTGCCAAGGAGTCACACTGAGACAGAGTCGGGCTGGTGTCTGGAGATGGGTGGCCAGCACAGGCCATCAGAGATGGAGGCCAGACCTCTGAACCAGCTGGCACTGAGGGGCAAAATGATGGAACAGGTGGATGGGGGGAGTGGCACTCCAGGTGAAGAGAAGTGTCTGATGGCTCAGAGGCCATCAGGTATGACTCTGAACTAACAGAAGGTGAGGAAAACATGGGTCCTGGTGAGTGAGCAGAAGCCAGAGGTGAGGTGTGCTTGGTAGCTGATCGGGACATGGTAGGAGAAGCACCTTTCACACACTTCCCTGGAGGCTGGTGGGCTCTGGCAGGTGCTGCTTCCCACACCTTGCCTGGGGGTTCGTGACCTAAGGGCTGATGGCAGCTGCCCTTGTTGGGGTGCATCCTCAGGTGACTTCACAAGACAGGAGACACAAGCTAGGCCAAGAGCAGAGGGGCCAGGGGACCAGGCTGGCCAGGCAGGGTGGGCACCCGCCTCCCAGCCTCCTCCACTGCCCCAGGCTGACCTCAAATGGCCCTGTGCTGTGCAGGGTTTTAACCAAACTCTGTGCCCAGAGTCCACTGTCCCAGGATAACCCCAGAAGGCTGCAGTCTAGGTCCCACCCAGGTCTCCGGGTGAATGCAGGAGGAGAGGGAAAGAAACTTTACCTTTGCAGAAGTGAAATCAGCTCTCGAGCCTCTTCCAACTCTTGGAGGAAATCTCTGCGGGCTGGAAATCAGGATACCAGGTCCCATGGTAAAGGCAGGAACCCGGGACCTGTCAGGAGGCTGAGGACCTGCCCTCTAGGAGCCCTTTGGGGCTCTGTCTCCCTTGTCCAAGGCCACCTGGTGCCTGACAGTCGAGGCAAAACTCAAGACTGTCATTTACAAAGTCATTTCAATCCCGAGGCCTCCCAGAGGACCCTGAGCAGGTTAATCTGCTTGTCTCCAGCCGCCCCTGCAGGACCTGCCTCCCAAACCACGCCCTGCTGGCTCACTCCCACCATAGGTCCCCTTGGGCAGCACACATTTCCTAGCCCGCCTCTGGAGCCTGGAATCTGGAAGGTGTCGGGGTTCCATCTCCTCCCAGGGGCCACCCCAAGGCTCTGTGCCTGAGGGAAGAGCCCTGACTGACATCCTTGGAACTGGGAGGGGGGACTTGGGGACCGGAGAAACAGGGAGACGCTCAGTCAGGCTGACCTGCAGCCCCTCACCTTTCACAGCTCCGCATTTCTTTCTGCTTCTGCTCGTCCCATTCAGCTCCTTTTGATGCTTAGAGATGAGAAGAAACGGGGTGAGACCCATTTCTCACTGTCCTCTCTCTAGCTGCAGATGGTCAGTGCACATGAACGTGACTTGCCACCTTTCTTTTCCCTCCCCTCATTTCTAAAGTGTTCCTTACTGAAGATCACAGAAAGGGATATTCTGTGTCAGACTTATCCTGGGCCTCCCTCTCTACTCTAGAATCACAAATCCTCAGACCTACAGGTGCTTATCTCTGTCAGGTCTGGTAAAACCTGCTTCCTGGGGCCAGTGCTCTAACCCATACTGCTTAGAGGCTCCCAGGGTCTCCCCATAGCCCCCCACAAACATAAGCTGAGGAGAAACTGGCCACAGTAAGACACCTGGGAAACAATGGTCGGGATCCTGGCCTCTCGCTAAAGTCACCTCTCTCAGGTACCCTGTCCTTGGACTCCACTTGGGACTTTGCCCTGGAACTCCACTGACCTGGACCCCTGGTCTGAGATCTTCAGATGGAAATCCTAACACCCACTCTCACCCCTCTAGGCCTGGATTGTCTCCAGAATCATTCAGTCCTAGTCTTTCCTGAGAAAGGTGATCTATTCTCTCCCTTCTCTGGGGTCTCTCACATGACTGGGGAACACAGAAATAGCGAGAGAGAACCCTGCGGCATTAGGTCTGGCCCAATGGCTTCTTACCTTCCTGCTCATCCTGTAAGGATGGTGTACTCTTGAAGAAGGGAAGCAGCAGGAAGAAGAGCCCCAGTCCACACAGGAAGACGAAGATGGAATCAGTCACCCAGCAGTTGCAGCTGGAGCTCAGAAACTAGTCAAAACACTCTTCAGAGACAAGAGAAAATTCTCCATGGTCTGAATCGCACAGCCACTCTTGAACACCAGAGCCCAGAGTGTGCACCTGGGGCTTAAAATCCGAGGCCCTCATCATAGAGCCACGACCTTGTCACAAAGGCCTCCTGAGGGCAAGGGGGTGACAGAGGAGGAGGTGAAATCTCAGCCCTTCCCTTAGCCTACCCCACCCT
>PVIJ01018805.1:0-25376 GCA_004024925.1 Scalopus aquaticus
AAAAGCAAATGGCCAACAGATACACGAAAAAATGCTCAACATCACTTATAATCAAGGAAATGCAAATCAAAACCACTATGAGATACCACCTCACACCTGTGAGGATGGCACACATTAAAAATACAGGCAACAACAAATGCTGGAAAGGATGTGGAGAAAAAGGAACTCTTCTACACTGCTGGTGGGAATGTGAACTGGTTCAATCACTATGGAAAGCTGTATGGCGATTCCTCAGACTGCTAAACATGGAGCTCCCATACAACCCAGCAATCCCACTTTGGGAATTTACCCAAAGGATACAAAAACACTAATCTGAAATGATACATGCACCCATATGTTCATTGCAGCACTGTTCACAATAGCAAAGGTATGGAAGCAACCCAGATGTCCAAAAATAGATGATTGGATCAAGCAGATGTGGTACATATACACAATGGAATACTATTCATCATGGAAAGAAGATAAACACATGCAATTTGCAGCGACATGGATGGAATTAGAGGGAATCATATTCAGTGAAATAAGCCAGAAAGAAAGAGAAAAATATTGAATGGTTTTACTTATAACAGGACTATAAGGAAACCAAATAGGAGAGACACAATGGGGGGGGGGGAGAGGCGGAGGGAGGGAAGGAAAAGCGCACAAAATGGAATAGAAAAGAACACAAGGGACCATGGAGATGGATCACGGGTGAATTGGTGGTGGGCTACCCAACGGGAATACAAAATGTAAAAGACATAAATAACAATAAAAATATATATTAAAAATAATAAAAAATAAAATTAAAAAAAAGTTCTGAATAGAGCTTTCTCCAAAGACTTACTAACGAGCACATGAAGAGAGGCTCAACTTCATTAATCACCAAGAAAACATAAAATCTGAACACCAAAAAATTAGATAAACCAATTCATACTGACTTCAACAGCTAGAATTTGAAAAATCAGAGTAAGAAAGACCAGGATGTGGGCAAACTGGAAACCTCATATATTGGTGGGAATTCAAAATGCACAGTCATTTTGGATAACCACTTGGCAAGTTCTCAGAAATATTAAACATAGAACTATCATATGACCAAGTAACTTCACTCCTAGATACATCACTCAGAGGACTGAAATCATGTTTCAACCAAACTTGTATACTAATGTTCATTTTCCCAAATAGCCAAAAGAAGTAAACTACCCAATATCCATGAATAAGTGGACAAAATGTGGTATTTCCAAACAATGGAATGTTAATCATAAAAAGGAACTGATTACATACTTATGCTTATTATGACAACATGGATGAATGTTGAAATTAAGATGTAAGTTCAAGAACAGTGACACATTACGTTCAAGAACTATGACAGAAGGGTTCACATTTTGTGTTTTGTAAAATACCATTTATATGGAATATTCAGAATAGAGAATGCAAAGAGAGAAAGCTGATTAATGGCTGCCACAGGATGGGGGAAGGAAAAACTGAGTACTGTTAACAGGGATGGTGTCTCTTTTAGGGGTGATGAAAAAGTTCTGGAATTAAGCTAGTGGGGACAGTTGCACAACATTGTGAATATACTAAAATTCAATTAATTTACACTTTTTCATATGTGAATTATACCTCAATGATAAAATAGAATCCTAAATTGTTAATATTTCAAACAAGGCTCTAATTGTTTTACATCCTAAATTCCTTGCCTAGCTTCATGTCTTGGCTTCCCATTGTTCTCAGCCAACAGTCTTTCAATTCTACAACCACGTGATGTTTTGATTTCAAGGCCAATGTGTGTTTTCTACTGACTTTGCTTGGACAGCTTATCTTTTCTTAGTGTATCTAATATGATTCATTCTTCAGGTCAAATATAACTATCAGTTATTCAGAATCTTTTGGGGGGGGATCCTTTTTACAGTGTAGCACACTCCTATTACCCGATACTAGATTCTCTTATAATTGACTTTGCAGTACACTTGGCTCCACACTAACATAACAGTCAGTACTTTACTAACACAATTATTTCCAAGATCTTTCAACTTAAAAATTATAAGAAAATAACCTTTTCACCTGGAACTGTCTTTTTAACTAACTACGCTCTACAAGTTAAAACAAGACAAAGAGATCACAAATCAAACATAGGGTCATAAAAAGGAACAGGCAAGGGAAATGTCATCCCATTTTAGGGAATGCCTTATTTGGGATCTGGAAATAGCTCAACACTTGTCTACCTGTTGTTGATGAATAATTTCCCAATCTCTTCTAAGTAGTGCTAGATAGGGAGAAACAAACAGAAATCAAAAACCAACACTTGGGAGTATTAAGAAGCATTTGGAAACCAGGTGATGTGAAATCGCCTAAGAAGTGAAATTAAATGGGTCAAAGATAGACTGCTCTTTTTCACAAATAAGTCAATGCAAGTGCTTATAAAACTACAGAAAGCTGAAATGACTTTTACCATGGTAGGCTTTTTTGCAAATTACATTATTTAGGATGTCAGTGGCTACTAGGATTGCATTAACACAGAAAGCTAAAATGTGTACAAGCCATTAGAATCACCATGAAATCAGGGCAGTTGGGAGTCTTCATTATATGCTTCAAGATTTAAATAGAAGACTCAAAGTTTCTTTTCATAATAGTTTCAAAGTATTAATCACCCCAGATGTATTCATGACCACAGACATTAACAATAATTCCTTAAATTTGCTTTTAGACACTACAAAAATAACTCTTAAGATTGCAAAAAATAAGGTAGTTGCGAGAGAGGGGGGCAGGGGAAGGAGGAGAGGAAAGAGGATAATGTTACAGGGCAGTGGCACTACAACTTTGGTGGTGGGTGAGTAAAGCATGGGTGCATGTTTAGGTGTGAAGCCATGCTCCTGAAATCAGTTATACAAATGAATGATAAACAATTTGATAAAGTATAAAACAGATGTCCCCCTCTTCTCCCCTCGAGATTTGCTTTTCTCTACACCCAGCAGCCACAAAAAACAGTAATATAGCCTCCTAGGAAATGAAAACTGGTTCTGGGGAAGGGGAATTAACCAAATATCACTCTTTAAATGCATAAATCATAGACATACATACAATATACAAATAGTATATTTGTGGCACTTTATGTGGAAGGGACAACTAGGGAAAAACAAGTCCTAAAATACTCCTTAATAGTGAGATAATGAAAGGAAGGTTGAGAAACACTGTCTTAAAGCTAGTAGGCAAACACAACAAACACTGGTCAACAAATTTTTACAGAAGTCATGCTACTGAAATAAAATCAGTCATTTCCTATCATTTTATATGTGCTCAACACGAATATGACAGTCAAATTCTAATTTTGGCTCTAGTTTTTTTGTAATCTGCAATAAACTGATGTTTACATCATGAAATGCATGCCAATAGTAATAAGCCTGCAGTTAATACCTGTAAAAAAATCAAGTCATAGGCTACTACTTAGATTTCTTCGCTAGTCTCTTGTACAGCTGTTCAGGAATAGAATAGATGGAAGACGGTTTCCACTGTGCAAAAGCACAGCCTTAAGACTCAATTTCGAAGAGTCTAGAAATAGTCTCCATTCTTGTGGGTCATGAGTGATAGGCATTCATGAGGCCCTCAATATCGGAATGGAATACCAGGGTACTTTCCTTTCTGAAGGAAGGCTCCAACT
The DNA here is from genome assembly GCA_004024925.1 of Scalopus aquaticus. Taxonomy (NCBI): domain Eukaryota; kingdom Metazoa; phylum Chordata; class Mammalia; order Eulipotyphla; family Talpidae; genus Scalopus; species Scalopus aquaticus. The sequence goes on from PVIJ01018805.1 coordinate 3,635, forward strand.
GCTGGTGGCGCTTTCGATAGAAAGTAATTGTGACATCTTCTTCTAGAAGATTCCATTGTTGGAGGCTTGATCCTAGCAATTCTGCCTTGTTCTTGGCTAAGTCCAAATCACGAACCAGGTCACTGAGTTCTTCCTGTGTTAGTCTGTGTGGGGTTGATGATGCACCACAGTGAAAATCTGGATCAGGGCCTCTCTGGTGGCGCAGTGGTTAAGCGCTGCGCTTTGGAGCTGTTGGCATCAGCAACGCGAGTTCGACGCCTGGCCAGAGAGAATCCCACATGGCATGGCAGACCTCTCCTGCCTTGCCCACTGCTCCCCTCAGCAGTGTATTTCCGTCCATCTGCCTGTTCTGCTTCCCATTCTGTCTCTGATAAACCCTCTCATCGCCCCACGCCTCTGACCTATAACCCAGCTTGTATGCATAAAAAAAAAAAAAAACTTAAAAAAAAAAATCTGGATCACTGCATGCTGATGGAACAGGAGAAGAACAGGTCAGCTCTCCCTTGTCCTCATCAGATGAATCAAGGGACTCTTCTGCTGGAGGTTCTGGAATAGGAAGTCTCTCACCATGTGGAACTGGTCTCAATGCAGACAGAATGTTTGGGTATACTATTCTCGACTTCTTTTGCTTCGTTATTCTGCCGGAAAGAGGAGGAACCAAGCAGAAGTAACAGTCTTCTATGTGGTTGCTTGGCTCTCTGCACACCAGGGGGACTGCAAACGGCACTGATGGTCTTTTGCCATTGAACCACTGTGAAAGCTGTGTTGTACATGTAGCACAGCATAGATGTGGGGCCCAAGGCCTGTTTTGGTCACCAACCTTGTATCTGAAGGAAAGATAAGCCTTCTTCACTTGAGAAGTGATACTTTTCTTCTGGCTGGCAAATGTCACTTCCCCACAAATAGAGCAGAAATTGTCCATGCTATTAACACACTTTTGAGGCATTACTGTTCAGTATTGTGCCTAAATGGGTAAAATAATAACAGTTCTATGGAATAGTAGCTTAAACTGTCTCACACGAAGTCTGAAATATTTTCAATGCTCAACCTTTCTGACAGGGCTTTCTATAGTGCAGTGCTGATGTCAGCTTACTTCAGCAGCCACCTGGCAGTAGTATTGCACTGCATCAGAAAATGATGCAATCAACTCTGGATGATGTGTGCATGATGGTATTATGCAATGCAATGCAATATGACATCATTCTAGGCTGATTTAGGATGTTGTTGCAGTCCTACTGGATAAATTTACACAGTGTAACATAAAATGAATTATGTGAAACATCTTCAAAAAGAGAGCTAATAACAAATCTTCAGGGGTATATTCATGTTCAGCATACCATGATACTAAAGACTGGGGCCTTTTTAACTCATAACGATCTCACTGTTGATCAGTGAAATCAGAGACATTCAGCAAGGGAGGAGCAAAACAGGTGAGAAGAGCACAAGAGACTATGGTGACGGTTCAAGGGTGTCTTGGTTGTGGTAATTTTACGGGGATTACACCTGTGAGGAGAAATCGATATACAAAAATGAGTAACAATGTAAAAAAATATTAAAAATTTTAAAAAAGAAACTGTCTTAGATGAAATGTAGTAATATACAGTTTTCTCAGAAAAGCCAGACAAAACAAAACCAAAGGTCATTTGTCCTAGCATTCCCTGGGAAATGAATTGTCACAGATCAGATAGTTTATGGCTTAAAAAAGACAGACTTTTATATGTAGCTGAGAAAAGGTGCTGTTAAATAGCTAGATTATTTTTAGAGTAAGTGTCTGAAAGTTGCAATGCTTCTTAAAATGATAGTATCTGAAAAGTAGGCTCTTTAAAACAAGTCCAACTTTGGACAAGCCAGTGGTCCCATTTTAGACAAGACAATGTATTTTGCTTTAGTTTTGCCTTAGAAGTTCCAAAATAATGCTGTAAGTAGGAGCTGGTCACTTTCATGTTCACTTATTATTGTACAGATAGTTAACCAGTTACTTGGCTACATAAATCTTCATTATCATCATTAAGTATCTCATCATAACCAATTCTCAACAAGAATAGGAGAAACTTCAGATACATTACAGCTGATCCTTGAACAACACAGATTTGAGTCCTGCATATTCATTTACACATGGATTTTTTTTCTAACTTTGGTTCCACATTCCCAGATTCAACCACATATACAGATGGCTGACTAGGAGTTATCTCATCAACAGACAACAGCGTGGAGTCCCTAACAGTCCCCACATTGTTCAAGGGTCAAGTGTACCCTAAATCTCAAATGTTACAATGAAACTATAAACTAGAAATAGAAACTGTTGTTTCTTCCTTTTATTCTAAATAAAATTTATTTTATTTTATTTTTAAATAAAATAAAATATTTTAGCTCATACTAAAATAACTCTCTTGTGCAAACTTACTGAAAAGGATGTTGGAATAGGTAAGAAAGAATGCCTTGGCTTCCTTTTTTCTTAATGTCTTCTGTCTGCTTCTCAGTGGTGGTAGCAGTAAGCAACAAAATAGACTAAAGGGGGAAAAAACCAAAACATGGAAAGATAAAATCCTAACTCCATTCAGTATATTCAAATTTTAGAAATTAGGATGGCAAGAGTGTGGCCTTCCTATCTATAGAGGGAAAATAAAGGTGCCCCATGAAGAATACAAGATAGCAAATCATGCTACCTGAAAACATCTGTCACACATTACAACAATTCTCCAGAAACATCAGTGGTTTAATAAAATGTAGGTAATTCTTACAATGACTTAATATATAGTGCTTTATATTACCAAATAATAAAGACAAAGTCTTATCTATGAAGTTAAGATCTACTATGATCCAGAAGATACACACACAGGTAACTGTCATACAAAGCAAAGGTGGTAAAAACAAAAAAGTCATACAAAGCAAAGACCACTGGACTTCATAGTGAATAAGGGCTACAGAAAACACTACCAGGCTTGGGGAAAATTATGCAATGTTTCAAGGAGATGAGCACTGAAGCATAGCTGGGGATCCCAATGAAACTGATACACAGCATAGGAGAGCATGCTTAGTGAAGAAGCCCAGTTTGGATGAAACACAATACATATGATGGAGAACAGATGGACAAACAATTGAAGACAATTGATAAAAAAGTTGTAAATGTCAGCAATGACATATTATTACGAATAAATAACAGAAGAAAACAAAGTAACAAAAACCTAAATCTCAACAGGTGACAGCTATTATTCAATAGGCAACAAGGAATGTCATGACCGCATTTGTACTTTTGTAAATATTTATTAAATATCTGAACATCTTAGCAATATAAAGTTCAACAGGACCAGTGGCTCACCTAAAAAAATTTACTGAAATAACATTGCTTATAATATTATATACGTTACAGGGCCTCCCCGGTGGCGTAGCAGTTAAGCGCTGAGGTGTAGAGCTGTTGGCAACGGTACCGTGAGTTTGATGCCGGGCCAGGGAGATTCCCACATGGCATGGCAAACCTCTCCTGCCTTGCCCGCTGCTCCCCTCAGCAGTGTATTACGGTCAATCTGCCTGTTCTGCTCCCCACTGTCTCTGGTGAACCCTCTCGCTGCCTCACGCCTCTGGCCTGTACCCCAGCTTGTACGCATAAATAAATAAATCTTAAAAAAAATAAAAACATTATATACGTTTCAGGTGTGCATTTTAAATCACTGTATAGAGCACATTATGTTCACCACTGGACCAATTCTGTCCTTCACCATGCAATTGAACCCTCTTAATCTCACGGTTCCACCTTCCCTTCTTCTTCCCTTCTAGTAGCCACTAATTTGAAGGACCATGGCTCTTGATCTCACAGATCCTGATTGTTTGCCTTCAAATCTAGTATTGTCCCCCTGCTCTGCATTCTATAGTAGGAACCTTGACCCCATGTAGGCAACGTATTGTAGGTTTTATGTCAGATTGCTCCTAGCTAAAGTCAATGTCAAGGCCCTGGGGGAGAGTGGAGGGAAGTAGTCCCCCCACCCCGGCCCCCCATTCCTTATCTGCCTTGGAAGAACCTCCTCTATGACTGCAGGTCTCTCAACAGACAAGACTTACCTCCCACCTTCCACACAGTGAACCCAGTTTGTGGGTTGCTCCTGATTATTGTAGTGTCTTCCCAATATGGTCACCCTCCCAAGTGGCTCATATAAGCTACTTGTCTTCTTAGTTTTTCTATCACAAGTGTAACCAATTCTCTCACTAGGTGTCTTCTCGTTAAATACTAGATTGGTTTCAGCTTTCCTAAATAACACTGACTCATATAGAAGAAACAAGCCTATTTAAGAACCTAAACAAAGTTCTGGACCCTACTCTGTAAAGATGTCCTCCCCCTCAACACATAAACTTTTAAAGATAATTTGAGAGCTCCAAGAATGTTCAAATCCTGTCCATTAATCTCAGAATAAAAATACTGAGTAAGAAAAAAAGTTGAGTAAATAAAGTTCTAAAGATGGATGATGGTGACGTTACAGAATAATGTGAATGCTTACTGTCAGATAATTGTATTTTTAAAAGTGGCAAAATGGTGAAATTTTATCACATACATAAAAAAGGTAAGTAAACAAATAATTACACTAAACATTAGTAATATACGATACTTTGGGAGTTTTTAAGGAGAAAACTAACTGTACCTGGTGGAAGAGGTTTCAAAGATTGTTTGAGCTGAACCTTGATTGAATACAGGTGTATTAGGAAGACAGGAAGAGAAACAGTGCAGGTGGAGGGGAACAGAATACATAAGAATACTTGCAGAAACGCCAAGTAGTAGTCTGGTATGCCTGGAGCATAGGGGAGATGAGAAGATGATATCAAAAGGAGAGACAGATGGGACCAGTTCCATGGGCACCTTGTATAACATACTCATTTCCCTTGCTATCCTAGAGTAGAATGTTCCTATCTGGTATGATTTGGTAGGTTTTTTGGGGGAAGAGGGGGTGACCTGGAAATGCTAAAAAAGTTTTTCCATATGAATTAATGTCAATAGCATTCCCAGATCAAAAATATACCTACGGAATCATACCATATAAGAACATTCTATTTTTCTTTCAGGTAGTGGCAAAAACCTACACTGAAAACCAAACTGGCGGCCCAGAGGCACTAAAGAAACACTGAGGCATTTTGGCTTGCACGCTATTTAAAGGAATTCCAGCAAGGCAACAACTGGCTATTACTGAGCAGCAAGGGTTGCTTAACTAGAGAAGTGCAAAAGTCAGAGTGTTGAAGAATGAGAGGTATGTGAGGAAGTAAAACAACTAAGAGTTCTCTGAATAAAACTGCCCAGTGAAGGCTGACCCAGAGCATTAGAGAGAATATGATGTGGAGTGTAGGAAAGTGTCAACGTAGAAGGGTAAAAAAGCTAATTATGTGAACTCTAAGGGGGAGAATTTCTCTTTATTCTTAGCATTTGGCACATTGTGTCCAGAACATATTAAGCACCCAAAGATTTCCTGAAAGAACATTATGAAAAAAAGGGCCAACAAGAAGAGGTATGAAGATGGGAAATGGTCGCTGATAGGATAATCATAAAGAAAATTGTTTTGGAACCCTAGATCTCCTATGTGCTGAAATGAGCTTCAAGATACATAATGCCAAATGAAAAAAGCAACAGTGAATGTGGGGAGATTTGCAGGTGTTTTTTTTTCCCCCCATTAGATATTTACTTTGCACAACTTGAAATTTTTTAGGTGTGTGATTGTTTTAACCTTTAGCATAAGTAATGTAGTATAAATGTTTTAGGCAAATTTCTGTAATAATGTGAATTGTTAAAACTATAGTTTTGGAACGTTATAGTTTGGAAAGTTCCAAAGAGAAGTAATGGGAGGTATGTGAAAATGTAGTGAAAATGATAAAGAGGATTTTTCGGATAAGAAAGGATGACTCTGATGTGTTTATCCATTAAAAAAAGTAGGAAGCCAAGAAGAGCAGTTATTTGTGCAGAAAATCATATTGCTTTAAGACCAGTAGTTCTTAACTGGGGGTGATGTTTGCCCTGCCTGGAACATATTGATATTATCCCAAAGTATTTCTCATTATCACAAATATATGGAAGTTGGGAGTGGATGGTCCTACTGGCATCTAATCTGCAGAGGCCAAGGACACTGCTAAACATCCCACAATGCACAGGACAGCTCCAAGTAACTACCTGGCCTAGAATGTCAGTAATACCCACGTTGAAAAACTATTGAAGACTGTTCACTGAAACCCAACTGGATTATCAAATAGACAAAACTCAAAAATTCTTAAGCAAACAATATTTATGGAGGAAAAATAAAGCTTATCAATGTACCAACATCGTCAAGTCCACTTTGGACTGTTCTACATATTAAGTCATACATATACAACAATTAGAGGAAAGGCAGCTTTTTCTCGCAGATACAGAGGTTGGTTAACTGTTCATATTCAATTCTGATAATGCTTACTTAAAATTTTGCCCATGTTAAGAAAATATCGATGCTTAAACTTAAGTCACTAAATTAGTTCTTCAATGTGGGCAAAAAACTAACCAAATATTAAGCAAATAACATTAACTGAAACGTCTCTTAGATTTTCCAAAAATGGATGGCGGAACCATTACCCTCTAATATTTCCTGCAAACCTTGCTTATCAAGAACTCAGGCACAAATGCCACTTTTGGCACAGGGCTGTGTATAAGACAAATGGGTTTTTCTAACAATAAAATAACGGTAGTAATGGCTGTGGCTCCGACGGGAAGATTCACACAGATGTTTACCATTTACTTTCAAGGCTGTCGCTCATAATAGCTGTAAATCACTGGCTCGGGTTTTGAACGTTATATGGCTCCCTGTCCCAGCAGAACAATCCTCTTTCTTCTTCCAGGAGACAAACAGTAACAAAACCCATTCCCTCCACTCTCCCCACCAGACCCTGACAGACGACTGCCTCAAGGAACTAAGCCTCCTCAAACGGAGGAAAAACTAACTAGGACAAGAAAACGTTCCACTGATAGAATAGGAAAGGCTGCAGTTTCGAAATAAACTGGTATTTCAAACCTCCACACCCGACGGCTTGCTGGGGCCGGGGTCTGGAAAGGGAAGATCAACTCCATGAGCCCCCAATTGAAAGTTTTAACGGTGAATTCCGAGAAGGGCGTCAAAGAACTCTTTCCACAAGTCCTTACTTTTCCTATCTTGGTTCCTGCCCCGACGAGGGCAAGTGCGGTCACGGCTGAAGAACACGCAGTCGGTGCCCCACATCGACAACCCTCGAACCCGGGGCCCCAGGAAATGCGCGCAGGCCCGCCTTTCCCACCGAGTTCGGGCCTTAGGTGTCCCACCCAGAGCGCCTCCTCAGTCCTCCCCTCGCCCGGCAGCCGAGAGACGAGCATCCCCACACAAAGACGCAGAAACGGCCTGAGCCTCCGGCGGCACAAGCACCAGAGCCCGTCGGAACTTGTGGGCGGGGAGGCACAAACCCCAAGCTTCCCTCCCGGGGAAAACCTTTGGCCCCGAAGGTCTTTCCGTCCTCGGCAGAGTCCACTGAAAACCCTCGCTCAGGCGTCCCGCTTACCCAGGACCAGCCGGGCTACGTCCGAAGGTAACAACATGACCGAAGCCGCAGAAGGAGCCGCAGGAAGAGACGAGACCCGGGGAAAAGCCAACACAGCGACAGCTCCTGCGCCGCATCTCCTGGTTCCAGTGGCGGCACTGAACCCGCGGCAATTTGTCCCGCCTCTTTCGCTCCACGCCAGCCAATCGCGACCGTGGAGGGCAGAAAGGCGCCGAAATGCAACCCGCCTCCTCCTCCTGGGAACTTTCGTCATTTCCGCCCTCCGGTGAGGCGGTTCCGGCCGAAGGGGAGCTCCGCGGAGGTGCTGGCGCCCAGCCTCAGCTAGAGGGCGAAGAGCCCTCGCAAGTTCGCTCGTCATTGGTGGGCAGCGCGCAGGCGCGTTGGCGCCGACGAGCAGAATGTTTTGGGCAGGCTAGTACGTGGATTGCAGAGCGCGTGGTGTTTGGTGCGCATGGGCAAGCCGTGCCGGCTTTGGTGTCAGCCTTACCTCTTCCTCTTGAGATCCACGCTGCAGGGTCACGCCCTGTTTGAACCGGAAGCGGGAATAGCGCTTGGACACCCGGTTGGGAGCTGCGGTGATTGCCGGTGGAGGCGGGCGGAGCGCGCTTGGGTTGCAGTCACCGCTCCCTCCAGCGGTCTTGCTGTGACCGTCCAGGCCAGCGGTAGGGGCGTGGATGCAACGCGGTGGCTAATGCTTTGGGGCTTTCGAAAGTGGCCCAGCGGATATGACCACGTCCCCGAAGGCCAATCTCACGCACTCTTTTAGAGCGTCCCCTTATTCCTCTCTTTTACCCCATATTTCCCCGTCTTCGATATCATCTTTGTCTCTCGCCCTTTCTCTTAGCTTCCTGCGGATTTCCTTGAAGCGTCTTCTAAATGCTCGGAATTGAGTCCCCCTGCTCCTCCGTACTTCCCCTGTCAACTTGGGATCCATGTTTTAATTAGCTGACTTGACTAATTGTTCTTCCTCTTTCTCAGTCGTTTTAATCAGAGAGCATTTGTTGAGGCTTAAGCTACAAACTCGTGATTAAAGAAAACGGGCTCCGGAATTACTCCCAGAATTGGAATTCTGTCAGTTGTGTAATCTGGCTATACTGTTTGTGATAATCCTTGCCCTTAGTGAGCACTTATCAGTGTTTGCTGCTGTTTTTACCACGTACAGATAAGTAAAAAGACTGTTATAATAAACGGTGATAACGTGCTAGAGGATTACTGTGATGGTAGTAGAACGAGTGACATTTCTGCAGAAACTCAGTTCGGGAGAATCAGTTCAGTTTTGGATGATGCCTTTCAATGTAAAGTTGCTCTGGAGGATGGTAGGAGCCTTCCAGACAGAATGGAAGTTTCTATAAAGGCACAAAGTGTAGAAGGTTTCTAAAGCTCAAGAGTGGGATCTGGTAGATTTGGGCATTTTCAGCATTTTGAAGGCAGAGGAATGGATGAGATCATACTGGAAGAACCTAGAATGAGAAGTGAGACAAGGATGTTCTATCCAATGTGGGCGGAAGAACCATCAAAAGAGACTTATAAAAAAATCAGAAAGAAAGGGAATAAGGAAAATTGCTAAAATTTATTGAGCGTTTGTTGTGTCCAGGCATTGTCTTAAATGTGCATGAGTCCTCACAATAATTCTATAAGGTAAGTACCCATATTGTGTTTGATTTTATCATTTAGAAAGTATGTCCTAACTTGCCAAGGTTATCCAGCTTGTAGGTGGCAGGACCAGGATTTGAAACAATACTATGTGACTACCGAGCTCATATTGTTAGCAGTAGAAAAGAATGGTGTAGCCACGGTAGAACTGTTAAATATAAATGAAGGGAGATAGAATGTAGGCATCATTGTTGAATTCTGCAAAGGGGTCAACTTGGTTGAGATCTGAAAAGGAATACTGGATTTCTCAATTCAGAGAGTTTTACTTAGGAAATACTTATCATTTTAGCTGCATGTTGGGAATGGAACCTAGATAGTTCTAAATTAATTGAATTCAGCATTATCTGGGACACTCTTACTCCAGCTAACTACTCTATGGTTCCCTGATCTCTTTCAATTCCTGGAGCGCACCATGAGCTTTTCCATCCTAGTACCCTTTGGCTATACTAGTATCCTTCCCTGAAATGCTGGTCCTCTAGCTTTCCTGTGCCTGGCACCTGTTAATTCAGATCTTGACTCTTATAACCTGAAAAGTGTTATCAAAAATGATACGCATTGCTGTTTCCTATATTAATTTCTTTCCTTCTTTGGAGTCATACATCGAAACTTGAAATAGTCATTGATTTATTATTGTACTTGTTCATTGTGTCCTTAACCTGCTAGTTCTGACAGCACCTGGGTTGGAGTTAAGTCTACTTAGTTGATCATTTGTCTAGCTACACCTAAAAGAATACCTCAAACATGGTTGTTACCCAGGAAATATTGTTTACACGTATCTGAATGAACATTTCCTGTTTCTGTAGATAGCACTGAACTGTTTTTGCTTTTTCAAAGTATTCAGTCTTTGAGAAACAAAAGAAGGGAAAGGGTGAATTGTTGTACTGCCTTTTCTTGGAAGTGTCATTTGTTCAGTAAACAAGCATTTTTCACATTGCTGATAACATCTTTACTATATTTAACAATAAAGGTGTCTACCTTTATCGGTCTTTGGATATTGCTGAGGTGTTTACATTGGTTAGAATCCCATTTTTATTTTCCTTATTGACTCAGTTAAGAAGGCTTTAAACTAAGCTTGACCCTAATTCTCTCCTCTTTAAGTAAGAGGAGAGAAGAGTCAGTAAAACGATAAAGTATGTGAAAATAAAAATGACAATCAAGTATAGAATCAAATAAAAGACTATAAAGTAAATAACAATCTATAATAAACAAGTTGAGTGAAGGAGGCTGTAATAGGGATAATGAGGTTAGAAGAACAACCAATAAATACAAGTGGAGAAGAGCTTTAGAGTTAACTGCCAATGATACCACATGGTCTGAGTGCCCAAAGACAGGGCAGTCATTTTGCAGGAGCATTTCCTTTTCTCTTATAAGATTAGAGATGGTCTCTCTGTTCCTCCCAATTTAACCGGGGCAGAGTATTGAATAGAATTTACTTGGATGGAAGGGAAGAGAACTTTCTCTTTTTCCTCTTGAGATAATTGTACAAGTAGATTCACCTCTGTTTATAACAGAGGCAACAATGTACATATGTATGTCTATTCTAATAAAAATGGAACTTTTTTGTAAAATGTCTCAAATACTGAAACAGAATGCTGAACATCTAAGATTTTAAAAAGAATATCAAAGGAGGGTTTGATTATATCAGAAGACCTAAAAGGAGGAAAACTCCCATCCTTTATAAAGGATATCACTGTAACACAATTTCCCTCATTTCCTTTAGAGCCAGGAATATCATTTTCCTCCTATTTTTAAGTTTTTTTTAAAAAAGATTTATTTATGCATATAAGAACTGGGGTGTAGGCCAGAAGTGTGGGGAAGTGGTAAGAGGAATCACCGGAGACAGAGTAGAGAGCAGAACAGGCAGATCTACTGAAGTACACTGCTGAGGGAAGGAGCAGGCGAGGCAGGAGAGGTCTGCTGTGCCATCTGGCACAGGGATCAACTCATGCTGCAGTGTCTGAGGCAGTGTCTGCCAATAGCTTCATATTGCTGCGACTTTAACCCATTGTGCCAACAGGGAGGCCCTATTTTTAAGTTTTAAGTGAGACCAATAAAGCCAGTTGAGATGCAAGTGCTAGGCTTACTGGATCTGATAACCTCCTAGATGTTGTTTCCAAACCATAAGCAGTTGACACTGGCTCAGCAAAGTAAGTTACTTCGTGTAAGAAAGGTGCTTTTAAATAGTTTGACAGCAAACATTAAATCCTTTAGGGCTTTTTCTTAATTCTTTGCCTGGCTAACTTCTGTTTATATTTTATATTTCAGTTTAAATATCTTAGAAAAAAATCTCAGAACAATAGAGTAAATTATACTCTCATTATTTCCATCCTGTTATTTTATCCAAATTTATTTGGTTTGCTGTTATAGACAAAGCATACTTGTGCTTTATTTTGATATATAGTTAAAAAATCTCATTTTAAATATGGGAGCATTAAGAAAAGTCATGGTGCTTTTGGTGACAATTTTTCTGGTTGTACAGTTAAATCTAACTATATGCTAATTAATACCACAGATCTATCTGTTGACCAACTACATATTAATACTAAAGATTAATACCACAGTCTGAAATAGCTGTGAGAGTGTGTGTGTGTGTATTTTATATATATATATATATATATATATTTTTTTTTTTTTCCCCCCTGCCTAGTCAATGATACGTGCTCTGAAATTCTGAACCATGAGTCTGGCACTAAATGACCTGCTTATTTGCTGCCGTCAACTAGAACATGATAGAGCTACAGAACGGAGGGTAATAAATTACTTAAATTTAACCTTTTCTTGAAACAAGTGTGTGATTGGTAACTCATTATCATGTTCTTTTTTCATTTTCAGAAAGAAGTTGAGAAATTTAGGCGCCTGATTCGGGATCCTGAAACTGTTCAACATTTAGATCGGCATTCGGATTCCAAACAAGGAAAATATTTGAACTGGGATGCTGTGTTTAGGTATTCCACTCTAATTTTTTTACTGTTATTTTTCTCTTTCACATTTTTTTTATAATATCATTTTTTAGTGTATGTAGCTCTCATTTACCTATGTTCTCTATATAGCATGATGCGTTGTATATGAAATCAGTGAAATTTATCTGAAACATGATTTTTTTATTTATATCTTTCATATCATTGTGTATTCTCTGTAAAATTCCCACCACCAATTTACCCGTGAACCATCACCATAGTCCCTTGTGCTCTTCTCTCCCATTTTGATTCCCCTTTTCCTTCCCCTCTATCACAGAATGTCTCTGATTTATGGTTGCCTGCTAATTTTGTTGTTGTGAAACATGATTTTTAAAGGGTGTTCATATAGGAAAAGTCAAAAATTTTAAATCATTTGTTCAATAAAATTATAAACCCAATGTATGGATTTGTAATGTGACCTCAATGTATTATGTTTTTTGTTTTAGCCTCCCTTGAGAGAATGAATGATGATGGAGAGTACTAATATGTAAATAAATGAATGAACGAGTACATGTTTGATTATTGCTTTGACATCTTGAAATATCCTAAGTCATTGCTATATGTTAAGTTGTAATAAAACAAGTAAAAGGAATTATAATAATTACATATTAATGCAGTTAAAGAAAATTCAGGTATTGAAAAGACACAACTGATTGCTGGGCTAGAGTGGCAAACAGAACTGATGCATTTTTATACTAAGACATAATTTTCTGGGGGCCTCCCTGGTGGCGCAGCGGTTAAGTGCTGCGCTGTGGAGTTGTCGGCAGCAGCGATGCGAGTTTGATGCCCGGCCGGGGAGAATCCCACATGGTGCGGCAGACCTCTCCTGCCTCACCCGCTGCTCCCCTCAGCAGTGTATTTCTGATCTGCCTGTTCTGCTCCCCACTCTGTCTCTGGTGAAGCCTCTCACCACTCCACACCTCTGGCCTGTACCCCAACTGTATTAAAAAAAAAAAAAAAGACATAATTTTCTGGACCTCCCTGTTGGCACAACGGGTTGAGTTGTGGCCTCTGAAGTTGTCTGCAGCCAGTGCAGCGTGGGTTGATCCCCTGCCAGGGAGATTCCCACATGGCGCAGCAGACGTTTCCTGCCTTGCCTGCTGCTCCCCTCGGAAGTGTACTTCAGTCGATCCGTCTGTTCTGCTCCCTTCTCTGTCTCTTGTGAGTCTTCTCACCATCCCTCATCTCTGGCCTACACCCCAGTTCTTGTGTGCATAAATAAATCTTTTTTTTTTAAAAAAAAACATAATTTTCCACCATGAAGTTGAAGTTCACATATAACTAGAAATAGGTAGTAAACCTTAGGAAAAAATTAATACAATATTTTAAATTAATGTAGAATATTAAGAAACTTGAAACATTTGCAAGTCAATAGAAAAGGTTCGTATTCTTTTTTTTTTTTTTTAAGATTTATTTATTTGGGGCCTCCCTAGTGGCGCAGTGGTTGAGTGCTATGCTGTGGAGCTGTCAGTGGCGTGAGTTGCGAGTTCGACGCCCAGCCGGGGAGAATCCCACATGGTGCGGCAGACCTCTCCTGCCTCACCCGCTGCTCCCCTCAGCAGTGTATTTCTGATCTGCCTGTTCTGCTCCCACTCTGTCTCTGGTGAACCCTCTCGCCGCCCCACGCCTCTGGCCTGTACCCCAGCTTGTATCTATAAATAAATAAATCTTTAAAAAAAATAAAAGATTTATTTATTTACTCATACAAGCTGGGGTATAGGCCAGAGGTGGGGGGTGGTGAGAGGGTTCACCAGAGACAGAGTGGGGAGCAGAACAGGCAGATCTACGGAAGTACACTGCTGAGGGGAGCAGTGGGCGAGGCAGTAGAGGTCTGCTGTGCTATGTTGGAATCTCCCTGGCTGGGTATCAAACTCATGCTACAGTGGCTTTGGATAGCTTTATAATTCTGCACTTAACCCATTGCACCACCAGGGAGGCCTGATGTATTCTTGTTTTACTTTTAGCTTAAAAGTATTAGATTGACTGATAGATTTGAATGTGGATTGCATTTAAAATACATGCTTCCTTTTCTCTGACTACTTGGTTTTTTCAGATACCACAAATATAGTCGTTGTCTAAAGAGTGCTATTATCCATAAGTTGATAAGGTAGGCCAAATAGGTACCTGGCCCTCTCCACTAATTGTGTTTATCTTCCAGATAATCTTCATTTAACGGCTAGCAATGTTGCTTAATGCCTAGGAAAGAGGCAAATCTTATACAGAAAACAAACAGATGAAAAAGCATTGAGAGCCCTTAGTCAGTAAAGCAATAGAAAATCACGAGCTTACTGATTAAGATCTTTGAAGACCAGACTTTAAACTGGTATTATAAGACTTTGACTAACTGGTACATTGATCAAAGCAATGTGGTATAAAAGATGCACTTTACAATGACATGAAATACTTTTTGAAGCTGTTATGACAATTTAAGCATTTACGTGTTTCTGAAATTCCATTTGTTTTCTTGAAGATCTTTACAGAAATATATTCAGAAAGAAACAGAATGTCTCAGTATAGCAAAAGCAAATGTATCAACCTCAAAACAAGCCTCCAGGCAGAAAAAGATGCAAGAAATCAGCAGCTTGGTCAAATATTTCATCAAATGTGCAAATAAAAGTGAGTGTTGTTATTTATTATAAATAAATGATGGTCTACATTTTCACCAACAATGTACCATGGTTCCTTTTTTCCCCATATCCTCACCACTTGTTTCTGGTCATTCTGACATGGTCCATTCTCAAAAGTGTGATGCTGTCTCATTGTAGTTTTGATTTGCATTTCCCTAATGATAAGTGATGATGAGCATTTTTCATGTCTCATTTTCATGTCATTCCATTTATATGTCTTTTTTTGAGAAGTGTCTCTTTAACTTCTGTGCCCATTTTTTGATTGGGCTTTTTGTTGAGTTGTTCTCTGTAGATCTTAGATATTAGTACCTGGTCTGACGTATGATATGCAAGTATTTTCTCCCATTCATTTGGATGTCTTTCATTTTAATGATAATTTCTTTTCACTGTGCAGAAGCTTTTTAGTTTGATTTAACCCCATTTGTTTACTTTTACTTTTGCTTCGCTTGCTGTTGGAGTTTAATCCCCAGAGACATCTGTGAAGCCAATATTGTGGTGTATTTTGCCTATATTTTCTTTGATGTATTTTATGGTTTCAGGTCTTACCTTTGAGTAATTATTACTTTTTTTTTTAAAGATTTATTTATTTATACATACAAGCTGGGGTACAGGCCAGAGGCGTGGGGCAGCGAGAGGGTTCACCAGAAACAGAGTGGGAAGCAGAACAGGCAGATCAGAAATACACTGCTGAGGGGAGCAGCGGGCGAGGCAGGAGAGGTCTGCTGCACCATGTGGGATTCTCCCCGGCTGGGTGTCGAACTTGCATCGCGAGCTGTCGACAGCTCCACCGTGCAGAGCTCAACCGTTGCTCCACCAGGGAGGCCCGAGTCTTTATTACATTTGGAGGTTTTTTTTTGTGTATGGTATGAGATCATGGTGTAGTTTCATTCTGTTGCACATGTCTGTCCAATTTTCCCAATACCATTTTTTGAAGAGATTTTACTTTTTCCATTGTATACTCTTGACTCCCATATCATAGATTAATTGTCCATATAAGTGTGGGCTTACTTTTGGCCTCCCAGTTCTATTCCATTTGTCTGCTAATTTATTTTTCTTAAAATTTATGTTTTTGTTTGTTTATTTTATTTTTAAATAGGAGCACCGAGGCTAAAATGTCAAGAACTCTTGAATTATGTTATGGATACAGTGAAAGAGTCATCTGATGGTACCATTTATGGAGCCGACTGTAGCAACATACTGCTAAAGGACATCCTTTCAGTGAGAAAATATTGGTGTGAAATATCTCAGCACCAGTGGCTAGGTAGGTTTTCTCTGAATTTTTTCTTATGAAATTTCACCAAAAAAAGGCAGTCAATCTCTCTGAATCCCCATCCCTCAAATGACTTCACAGATTTACAGTATGTTAGTAAAATTATATAGTTATATAATCTGACATTTACTTTTTATTTATTATACATTTCCTGGATTATTATCACTGAGAATATATCAGGTACCTGCTATCAGAACTAGATTTACAGAATTGAAAGATGCCATCCCTTGTCCTCCAGGAGATGACAATTCAGTAGCAGAAAAAAACAAACCAAAAATGATAATTCAATATGATATATCAATAGATATATCTGAGTATAATGAATTCACAGATCATTGATACCTAAGCTCAACCATAATTAAAGCAGAAAGAGGAAAACCACCAGACTGAGGTTTCATAAAAGCAAAAGCAAGAGACTTTCACTTTGTGTGACTGACATTGTTAAGTGTTGTAGAAAGAATACGACACAAAGTATCCATTGGCTTAGGCAGTTGTCAGGTTACAGAGAAGGTAATGGAAGTCAAACATTAGAATAGGGAGGACCCAGTGGTTTGCCACCTAAGTGGGAAAGTGAGTGCCAGGAACAATGCTGGTATATTTGACAGTTTATAGGTGAGAGGTACTGAGAGACCACAAAGGAAGGAAGTTATGATCAGAGACGGAAATACTGGAGTTTCTTGATTTCAAATACTGCTAGGTCTGAGTGAGTTTAATGGGTGAAAATGGGATTTGACTCTAGGTGACTTTAAGCCAGATGTCTTATATATATTTCAGTTTGTGGATGGCATGACTGTGTAAAGTCCCAAGAAACCTACATCTAATGATGTTCCTTGGGGTTTTATGTTACTCTCTTTACTTCAGAAACTCCTTTTTAATACCATATTTCTCCATCTGCATCTTGTGTGTTCTTGAGTTGTTCTCACAGGCTGTGCTCCTGCACTGCAGCCTGTTTTAAAGAAGTTAGACTATTCTTCGGAGACCTTTGTTCACTGTCTTTTATCAGCTTTTTTTTTTTTTTTGGCCTTTTTTTGCCATGTGGATTTTTGGAGAATTTGGATTGTTTCCCCCAACTAATATTAAAAGCCCTGAAGCTTGAACTTTAGTCAGAGATAATTTAATGTCCTGTTGACTTTTTCTGTTTTCACCTTTCTATAAGTGAAAAGTGATAAAAATAGCCTCTCCTGTTTCCTTACCTTCAAATTTTTATACATTAACTCATGGGTTAAACATTGTTTAATTATTTTAAATATTGAGAAAACCACTGTCTCACAGTTCTGTTAATTAACATCAGATATTATGATAGTAGTCATTTGAAAAATTGTTTACCTTACTATTTAATGTTTGAGGTATTTATATCCTTATATATTTGTGCTTAATCTCGCTCATCTTAAACCATATTTCCATAGAATCATATGACATATACGTATGAAAAGGAAGATATCCATAATAGTTTTTACTCTAATTGATGACCTATTAGTGATCTGTTTATGGGAAGAAAATCCTGAATTAGTGATTTTACTTTCATTGTGTTGAGAGATAATTTTCAATGCATTTCGCATTTCTGCATCACATTGACTCTGTTGAGTCAATGACTGTTTTTTTCCCCTAGACTAATGTTTCCCCTAGACTTACTCAGGTAAGTGCTGGCTGTTAAACTGGCGCTTGCACACACTACACTGCTGCTTGTAGTTGTTTTTGTCTTGAAGGCAGTTCATATAAAATATACTTAAATGTTGGTGGAATATTTCTCATGTATTAATAGAAGTTAGTATCATTCCAAAACCTTCTATGAGGAATAATTAAATATTTCAATTGAACTGTGACATTTAAGTTGTGTGCTTTAATAGTTTCCTTTTTAAAAATGTAACTAATAAGTTGGCTTTTTATTTTTTCAAGAATTGTTCTCTGTATACTTCAGGCTGTATCTCAGGCCTTCGCAAGACATAAATAGAGTTTTAGTGGCTCGAATAATTCAAGCTGTGACCAAAGGATGTTGTTCACAAACTGATGGATTAAAACCCAAAGATCTGGATTTTTTTTCCAAGGCTATTCAAAATGCAAGGTAAGTGCATCTCTCTTTGAGTTGATGTTGAAAAGTAATTTGATCTTCTTGCAAGACCATGTTTTTGATTCAGTAACTAAAAGTACTACCAATTTTTAGAAGTTTTTTGCCCATTATAATAGGATTACTGGACTCCCAAAGAGTCTCAGTCAGCCAGCACCTCCTATAAAATGCAGAACATTAAGTGGGAGATCTATTGTATTTTTCCTAATATCTAAGTAGTTTGATTTTCCTCATTTTTGAAGAACAAAATAATTAAGAATAAAATAAAAGAGGAATATCATCTAGAAATATTAGTCGCTTACATTTGTGTGACATTACCCAATTCGTAATGTAAAATATTTTTTAAGTAGTAGTTATTACAAAGCAGTTCAGACTGTTTCAAAGCAGGGAGAACAGGTGGTTTTCTTTAGCAACAGGTAACTTTTTTTTTTTTTTTTGGCGCATGTAACTTCCCAATTGTCTTCTGTTTGTGCCTTCCCCACTCCCAAGTTGTGTCTGTTTATTTTCTGTTGCAGACAAGAAAAGAGCTCTGCAGGTCTAAATCATATCCTGGCAGCACTCACTATCTTCCTTAAGACTTTGGCTGTTAATTTTCGAATTCGAGTATGTGAGTTAGGAGATGAAATTTTACCCACCTTGCTTTATATTTGGACTCAACATAGACTTAATGATTCCTTAAAAGAAGTGATCATTGAATTATTTCAACTGCAAATTTATATCCATCATCCAAAGGGAGCCAAGACCCAGGAAAAAGGTAGAAAGCAAGCTTTTACTGTTTAAAATTTGCTTCATTGAGACTTAGAAGCATGAATATGAAAATTCTATTTTGTAGGAGATCAATGAATATGAAATCTGTATTTTGTAGGAGATCACCTTCTGGATTGCTGTGCGTGTTAATCATGAGAATAACTCTCACTGAGAATTTTAGAGTTCAGAGCTGTGGTAGCTGTGTCATGCCTTACCACTTGTCAGTACAGTGCTAGAATTAGGAAGAATACAAACAAATAGAGCACACTGCTCCCTCAAGGAGCTGATTATGCAGATGTAATATGTGCTAAGAGGTATGATACAATTTCAAAAGAATTAAGAAAAAGGAGGATCTTGCTTATCTCTCTATTGCTTTTCTTAGAAGATAAGATAAGTAAATACAGACTGAGCTGTCAGTTAGATTATTCAGTTCACAAGGAAGATAGGTACCTATTACTATTTTATAGGAACGTGAGGTGGAAAGAGGAAATTGCTACCTTAAACTTAAATGCTCCAGATCTGTTCTCTGGGAAAACCAGAAATAAATGCCTTATCTTCCCTTTTGTGTTTTATCAAGAGAGTATTAGTTGGGTAGAGTAGCTCCATTTAGTGGATAGGAAGTTTATTGGGCGGATTTGGAGCTCAGTGCATTTCCTTGTGCTCAGGCTATCATTGTCCTTGGGCTTGAACTAGCCTTCAGACCAGTTCATCATGGCTAGTTCATAGAACTTCTTCAGAAATCTAAGAAATGCTACATTGAATAATAGCAGCTAAAAACAGAGGAACACTGCTGTAGTCACTTTTTATCGAAGGTAGATGTGTGTGCTGTGGGCACTTCCAATATGTAGAGTTAAGGTTCCCTTCTGAATCTACTGTAAGTCAAGGAATGGTACCTTTTCTTAGTTTTTCTCTTTCATATAGCTCTCACTGAGATGAAAATCACATTGCTCTCACTGAGACAAGCCTGCTCCTAATGATATGTTTAGGATTTTATTTAACTGCATATTTTGGATGAATTGAAAATTGGCAGGAAGAGGAGGCTGCCAGAAATGCAAATGTAATCTTAGGCCACAGTGATACATTTATGGTACCTTGCTTGTGGAAAATAATAGACCCCATTATTCTCCATACTGGTCAGACCATAGTTGGGATTATGCTTACCAGACTGTAAAGTCAGCATTTTAAGAAAGAAAAGTAAAGACATGGAGAACTTGGCCCTCATATGAAAGACAGGTCTTATTAATTGTAGTTACCTGAGGGGAGAAAAGAAATTACAGAAAGTTTGATTGCTATATTGATTGTGTTAATGAGAGAAAGTTAGATCTGAATATGGAAGAATTTTATAGCAAATACAATTCACTACGAGTGAAATGGATATTGTTATGAAATAAAACTTATCAAGGACATTATCAGAAGGAGCTTCAAGTACTGAATATAAGGCTGGACTAGGTGTCTTCTGATGTTGTGGGAGTTGGCAATACAAGTGGAGTCCATATACAAGTTCATTTTAATTTTTTGAATTTGCAGGTGCTTATGAATCAAAAAAATGGAAAAGTATCTTATACAACTTATATGACCTATTAGTTAATGAGATAAGTCACATAGGAAGCAGAGGAAAATACTCTTCAGGATCTCGTAATATTGCTGTCAAGGAAAACTTGATTGAATTGATGGCAGATATTTGTCACCAGGTATAATAGGTCTCACATTTTAAAATTTTCATTCTGCTGGGCTTTTAAAACCTCTGTTCAGGTAAAAATCTTGCAAAATTAGTCTGGACTTGTAACTGTTTCTTTCCAAACCCTGTAAGTATGTGGAATTAATTTTCTAATGAAAAAGATGATTCTTTTACATGTATAGAGTCAATGAAAAATAATGATGGACTTTTCTGTTATTGTTTATAGGAAACAATTACCCTAACCTTTCTATTTTTTTATATTGAACTGGAAATTACATTACAAAAAATTCACTACTTTAAAGTGTATATAGTTCAGTGTTTTTTTGCATTTTCTCTATATCAACACTAAAATTCCAGTACATTTCCAGCACCCCAAAACCAAACTTATAACTCTTAGCAGCCAATTCCACAATTCCTGCTGCTTTGACTTCCTGGCAACCAACTATGTCTCAACTTTCTGTTTCTATATTCTCCTACTTCGGATATTTCATGTAAGTGCAATCATACAATCAATCATCTCTGTGGTCTTTCATGTATGGCTTCCTTCATTTGCATAATAATCTTAAGACTCATCCATGTTGTTCCATGAATCAGTATTTCATTCTTTGTTATCACTGAATAATATTCAATTGTATGAATATGCCACATTTTATGTATCCATTTTTCAGTGGAGGGCTTAATGTTTAAGTAAAGCTTTCTCCCCTAGAAATTTAAGATTTTTTTTAAAGGTTTATTAACTTATGCATACAAGAGCTGGGGTATAGGCCAGAGGTGTGGGGGTGCTGGTGAGAGGATTCACCAGAGACAGAGTAGGGAGCAGAACAAGTGGATCAACTGAAATACACTGCTGAGGGGAGTAGCGGGTGAGGCAGGAGAGGTCTGCTGCATCATGTGGGAATCTCTCTGGCCAGGGATTGAACTTGTGCTTCAGTGGCTGCTGATGTTTTCATAGACTGAGACCTAACACCTTGTGCCACTAAGGAGGCCCTTGTTTAAGATTTTATGTAACATTTTTTGCGCCCGTATGTTCATTGCGGCACTATTCACAATAGCAAAGGTATGGAAGCAACCCAGATGTCCAAAAATAGATGATTGGATCAAGAAGATGTGGTACATATACACAATGGAATACTATTCAGCATTCAAAGAAGATAAACACATGCAATTTGCAGCAACATGGATGGAATTAGAGGGAATCATACTCAGTGAAATAAGCCA
>PVIJ01018806.1:0-25376 GCA_004024925.1 Scalopus aquaticus
CCAGGGTTCAGACCCTTCCCGTTTAACCTGTTGACAACATTTATATCTAACATTTGTAAGAGCCTTGCCTAGTTCAATTACACCTGGCTCTCTCTGGGGAATTCTCTACAGGGCAAAGGACCCACTCTTCTTGGTTGAGGTCTGTAACATATCAGACCAGACCAGAGAGGTGCCCTGCGGGGATTCTGCATTGCTGCTGGTACTGATGGGATTACCTGGGTGGATTAAATTGCAGCTGGCAGGAGGGAGTTGCCCAGCATACTGCTTTAAACAGATGGATTAAGTCAGATATTGTCTAAATGTCTTGTTTTAGCAATCTGCTTGATACATACCATCAGACTAACAAATGGCCACACACTGATGATTCTGCTGCTGATGGTGTCCCAATTTCTTGGAGGAATGGGTGCTAAGGGTCTGCATACACAGATAGGGGGAAAAAAAAAAACCTTGCCCCAGATGTGACCTAGGTCTTATTGGAATGCTAAAACACACACTCTTAGGTGGAGACTTAAGCTGTTAATAACACACATAGAGTATGAAGAAACACATACTCCCTCTGAACATGTGCCATGTAAACCACCCCTAAATATGCTATGAAGCTGCTCCCCCTACCCTGCCCTGGTGACCAACCCCCTTAAAAACCTTTTCTCAACTGACCTCAGGGAGCAGATTGGAAACTTTTTGTTTCAGTCTCCCTTGCACACATGTTAACTAAAAACAAAACAAAACAAAACAAAACAAAACAAAGAACCTTGTCTGGACATAATTTGTTTTGCTTTCTTGTTAACGCTTTGTGTGCCAGTGCCCTTTAAATTTACCAGCCCTTGGGGCCGGCCATTTTCTGTGCCACCGCATGAATGGTGTAAGCAGTCAATAAAACACATACAACTCCTGAACTACTGGATATATTTTAATGAAATTTTAAATGCATAGACTAAATTCTAGACTGAGTACGATCAAAGAAATAGCTCCTAATAGTTCCAAATAAATCCACTGTGGCGTGAAAAACCGGAGACTAGATGAACACGTATTAATACGTGAGCGGCCACCTGATACTGGTGACAAAAACACGTACTAATACGTGAGCGGACCACAAAGTGTTAAGTTCTTTTATAAGGAGCCAGGACCACTAAAGGAAACCCTGGGTCTGTAATTGATAACTTTTTGCTTTGGTTCATCTACAGTGACCTTGCTCTTCAAGATCAGTCCCAGGTCCTGACGCTGGGCCACTGGGGGCACAGATCCACAGATCAGGGGGCCTGAAGCATGGGGTGTGATGCCCTCACCATTTAGTGTAAAGAGCTGCTTGCCTTCATTGAGGTCCTCTGCATGCCTGTTGTCCCTAACTTTGCTCTGAGGCACTTCAAGTGTGTGGCTGCTTTTCGTGTAATCCAGCAGCCTGACAGTTCTTTCGTGGGATTTTTTTTTGCCTCCTGCCTAGTAGTGGACAGAACTCAGTCCTTTCACATGCCCCAAATCAGCAGTGTCTACAAAGCAATGAGACCAATGTAGATTGGGAGGAGCATCCTGTAGAGAAGAAGGGCTTTTCTCACAAACGCTGAAGTCCAAATATATTCAATCTCTCCTGCCACCAAGTGGATTATTTTCCTCTAGGCAGCTCCCAGTCCTCATCTTTCTGTTTTGGCTACTCCTAAATCTCCCCTTTCATCTACAAATACTTTTTTCTTTCTTTTGCAAGGCAACTTAATTTTGGTTCAGAGTATCCAAATGTACATATGCACACCCTTAAGTTACACACACCACCCTAAAATTAGAAGTGTTGGAGCTTGGAAGTGAAAGTTGTTTGTTTTTTCTCTTTCACACTCAACCAAAAAGGCCTTGTCTGTCTAAAACACTAGTTCAGTGCAGAGGAAATGAAACAAAGCCCCACTGAGATCTGTCTGTCCAGAAAGTCTGAGCATGATCGAAAGGTCACCAGACTGAGCCACTGAGAACAAGGACAGCTAAATTCTATTTCCAGTAGATTCCAAATACTGGCAGTGAAATTAGATGGACAAATTCATTTAGTCATGTGCCAGTTTCCTCAACTACTGAGTGAGAAAAGCAAAATATGTCCTATGTATTTCATAAGTTCATTATAGGGCTCAAAGGAAAGACATTTTTTGGGGGAAAAAAACACCTTTTTTAATTTCCATAATGTTTGACATGTTATAATTAACATGTATCACATATAGTTTTTCCTTTGGGAGCTGCAAAGAATATTTATTGTGCAATTTCATTTGTGTGAAAAATTAAAAATAAACATACTTGTATACAAAAGTGGCAAGTTACACAAATAATTGATACCAGTGATTATTATGGGGCGCTTATTGAGATTTTTTTTTTTACCTAATCCCTTGAAAATGTTGAAAAATTTTAAAAACATTTTAAAAACATTAAAAAGATTTATTTATTTACGCACACAAAAACTGGGGTGTAGGCCAGAGGTTGGGGGGGCGATGAGAGGATTCACCAGAGACAGAGTGGGGAGCAGAACAGGTAGATTGACTGAAATACACTGCTGAGGGGAGCAGTGGGGGAGACAGGAGAGGTCTTCTTCTTCATTTGGGAATCTCCCTGGCTGGGGTTTCAACTTCTGCTGCAGTGGCTGTTCATAGCTTCATAGGCGGAGACTTAATCCCTTGTGCCACCAGGGAGGTCCTGGAATCTTTTTTTAACCATGAGTATATATTACGTTTATGATAAACATTAGGCACAACTACTACTACTACTACTACTACTACTACTACTACTACTACTACTAGTGGATTGGCCCACCAAACAACCTGATTTTTTTCTGAATTAAACACATACAGGTCTTACCTATCACATGGCAGAAACCTCAAGTCCTCCGGCTTCTTTTTTTTTTTTTTTTTCTTATCAAGGATTTCTATTTGTTCTGTTAAATTTGGAGTAATTGTCCACATCATAATGATTCATATTGTATATGGTAATGAAATTCACATATGGTATAAGCACTTACAATGTCTAAACATCTGACCCCACATTTCAAGAGTTAGATTCATAAGTCACAAAGGTAATCTTGTCAATATACTCATACTGAGGGAACTGGATTGGGGATATATGTGAACACCTTTAGGGGGTGCAGAGGGCGGAAGAGCAGGAGAGAGTGTTGAGAGAAAGATGGAGAGAGAAAGCTGGAATCAGAACAAGGTGGCGGTGGTGTGGACATAGTTGTTACAAAGACTCATACTTTGTAAATTCATCTTAATGTGTGGCCTGTTTCTGTGTCTAATAATAATAATGGTGATAATAATAAATATTTGAGAGGTTGGTTAGACCCAAACACATGATATTTTATTGAACAATGAGGTCTGGTTTCCACTTCTGCCAGGCAAGTCTTAATGACAGATTGTGTCTTGGTCACAGAGACACCTCTGGTTTGAAGACTTTCTTCCTTCCACCCAGTCAGCACTGATCAGACACATGAAATGCAGAGTCTGGCCAAGTCCCATGCTTTTTTTTTTTTTAAGATTTATTTATTTATACATACAAACTGGGGTACAGGCCAGAAGCGTGGGGCGGCGAGAGGGTTCACCAGAGACAGAGTGGGGAGCAGAACAGGCAGATCAGAAATACACTGCTGAGGGGAGCAGCGGACGAGGCAGGAGAATTCCGCTGCACCATGTGGGAATCTCCCCGGCTGGGCATTGAACTCGCATTGCGCGCTGCCGACAGCTCCACAGCGCAGCGCTCAACCGCTGCGCCACCGGGGAGGCCCCTGAGTCCCATGCTTTATTGGGACATTCTGTACAAGAAAATGACCTGAAGGGTGTTGGAAAGGAAGGAACGTGGATCCACCCAGGGCTGAAGGAAGATGCCCCAAACCCTTTAAAGGTGGGAAGCATCCTCATGTGCATGGCCAAACACACACACACACACACACACACACACACACACACACACACACAACTGTGTAAACTAGGGCAGTCCAACAAAGTCCTGTTTTTCCCCCATGATTCTTTTGTAGCTTAAAAAAATTTTTTAGGTTTTTGTTTGTTTTTTTCTGATTTCAAAAACCCTTGGGCTCCCCAGCATGGCTGGTGCCCTAGGAGCAGTCCTGTCTGCCTCTGGTTCTCCACCCAGCACACAGAACTGGAGCGTCTGCAGGAGGGACACACAATAAATAAAAGCGATCATAAAGCTGTGTGGACTCAATGAGTAGTCCGAGGTCACCCCGCTGGCCATGGGTCCTGCACCCCACGGTGCTGCTGTCTCGGCAGGATACACAGCCCTTGGAACTATCCGCTTCAGCCTTTCAAAACAAGGCGGGAACCTTTTCTCCAGACTGCGAAGAAAGGAAAGATTTTGCAGGAGAAGGCGGCGCTGAAGGTGTAGATGGGAGCCTGCGTCTCGGCATTGAGCAGCCTCACCAGCCCCAGCTCATAGTCCAGGGAGACGTACACTTGGCGCGGGACCTCACTCAGGGGCAGGTCGGTGAGGGGGCAGGTGGTGGCCCAGCAATTCTTCCGCGACAGGAACACGGCCCAGATGCCCTCGCTGGCCGTCAAGGGCTGTTCCCCCTTCCTCCTCACGTCTTCCCGGGCCACCCCCAGCATGCAGCCTCCGTCGTCTCCCAGCTGCACCTCCACCTGCCAGCCGTGGCGGCCGGTGGTCAAGCCAGGGGAGCCGAGCACCACCGGTAGACCCTCGAAGCGCAGGGGGCTGTCGGGCGGGTTCCGCTTGTGCCGAGCGTACCTCACTGACTTTCGGTCCTCGGAGAGGACCAGGCTCCCGTTGGCGGTCTCAGGGTCCAGAGCGATGAGCCCTGCGGGAGGAAAGAGACTCAACAAAGCTGGTAACCAAAATCCACTCCTAGCGCGCAAGGGCGGGGGAGGCAGAAAAAGCGCGCAACCTGCCACTGGCCTGACTTCCTGAGCCTGTGTCCCCTTCTGTTCCGTGAGGGCAGGGGTGAAAGCTCTTTTACCCGACCTGCAAGTGGTGCTGGACTGTAAGGCATTGCTCTCAGAGCGCCGGCTGTGGACCGAGGCACTTGTTTCACCCGGGAGCTGGTTAGAAATGCGATCTACGGCCCCATCCCATACCTGCTGAATCAGGACCTGCATGTTCACAAGACCCCCGCGTGATTTTCTGCACATTCTGTTTGAAAAGCATACTGAGGTGATGCTTGTGGAAACAGTTTCTAAGTTAAGCACCAATTTAAAAGTAAATGCTGGGCCTCCCTGGTGGCGCAAGGATTGAAGTCTGAGCACTCTGAAGCTATCCACAACACTGTAGTATGAGTTCCATCCTGGCCAGGGAGCTGACCCACATGGCGCAGCAGACCTCTCCTGTCTCACCCGCTGCTCCCCTCAGCAGTGTATTTCAGTAGATCCGCCTGTTCTGCTCCCCGCTCTGTCTCTGGTGAATTCTCTCACCCCCACACCTTTGGCCTACACCACAGCTCTTATATATATAAATGAATAAATATTTAAAAAATAAATAAAAGTAAATGCTATTTTTAAAATTGTACAGTATTCATTCAATACAATTCATTCAAGTCTAGCATATTGCTGGGTAAAAAGCAAAAACTTGATACATTTTAAAAATAAATAATGACTTAATTATGCCAGCACTACAGGAAGCTTTTTGCATGTATTAGTCCATTTACCTCACAGTTACTTACAGAGTAGGGGCTATTACGTTTTCCATTTTATAGATGAAATTATGGGACAAAGAAGTTTAATGAGTTTCCCATCGTTTCTTAACATGCAAGAAGTAGAACAGAGAACCCAAGCAATCAGGTCCCAAGTTCATATATTTAATTGCTCTGCTTGCCTTGGATTGAATGGGTAAAGTCAGGAGTAGATGGATGAAAGGAAGTTTCTCCCAAACCCCAACTGTTTACCTGGATCTGTTGCCAGATGATGCACCAACTTGTCTGAGGAAAGCAAAAATAGAAAGATCTGTGACATCTTATTTCTTACAGGTAGCCCCCAAAGGCAGCATGTTCTGGAAACAATTTGAGGACAAGGGCAGGAGAAGGTTCAGCTTCTGCTTTGGGTCTAATGGAAGAGATGCAGCTGTCACCCTCCTGGACTCTCAGTCCAGTGCTGTGCTTGGGGAGCAAAGGAGATGCTCGAGGGAATGGAACCCCGGGAAGAGTGCAATCACTAAGAGGAGGTTTAATGAAGGAAGATGTGTTGATTCAGGTTTGGAAGATAGAAAGACGAAAACAGGCTGCTAATGGGAGGGGGAACCCCCGCCCCTTCCCCTTTACCCAAGAAGGTCCTCATCATCTCTGGGAGGGTGAGTATTTTCCTGTGGAGATCTCGGATCCTCTTAATGAGTTCAGAAGAAATGGCCTCTGGGCACACAAAAGTCTTCATCTCACACCTGCAAATCATTGGGAAGCAGTTAGATTCTTATTCCAAAAACAGCATTTGGGTTATAAAGACCAAGTGAAGCTAACATCAAACTAAAGAATCTTGGGTTTCTGTGGTGAATAATTAGATTGATAACTTTCATCTCTTTGCCTTTGCTGAAAATGTAAATGTAGCTTCTAAAACCAGAGACATTTCAGTGACCTAAGAGAGACTAACAGTAATCACTCCTCAAAACCCAGATGTAATCCATCTCCATGGTCCCTTGTATTCTTTTCTATTCCATTTTGTGTGATCACGGGTGAATTGGTGGTGGGCTACCCAAGGGGAATACAAAATGTAAAAGACATAAATAACAATAATAAAAAAATGTAACAGATAGTACCACTGATGAACTAAATATAAAAATCCCCTTACCCATTAAAACCTCACTACATTAAATGTCAAAAAAACAAAAAAAAAAAACAGATGTAGGTTCTTGCAAAGTGGTAGACTGAAAGCAGCAGAAGTCATTACTCCTATTCGCCTCTAGAGGGCAGTAAGATACCACCTGAAAAAAGTCTTAACCGATTTCTAATGTACTTGTCATCACAAGGTGGAAAGGAATGGGGAGAAGAAAGAAAATGAGATGAAAGAAAACATATATTGCAGTGAAAAAGCCCCTGACTCTAGTTTCAGCTTAGTGCTTGCTTAGTCACTTGCTGTGTGACCTTATGCAAGGCTCAGCTTCCTCAGACTATAACGCATCCAAGGTCCTTCTGGATTTCAATGTCTAACACTCTTTGAAAAGTATGTTTAGAGACACTTTCTGATTCATGGACACCTAGGTTCAAGTCTTCCCCATGCCTGGGTACATAGTGTATGACAGTGCTCCTCAGCTGTATGTCTCTGCTCCCCCCAGGACTGGCAATGCCTAGAGCAGAGGGGAGAAGAGCGAGCACACATTTACAATGCCTCCAAGCTCCTGGTGGTTGCACTTTTATGATAGTATTTGAAATTCTGAAGGGGAAGTTGAATGGGAAAATGATTGAAAAGCAAGCTGGGCTTCCCAGGTTCTGGGCTTACCATATCCTATCAAAAAATTTTCCATTTAGGATAACATTTTAAATGGCATTAAATGCTAACTCAAATGCTAATCATTTCAGGGATTAAGTAGATTTTACTGGATAGGCCCCAAAACATGATTATTTATTTAGTTATTTATTTTTAAAGGTTTATTTTATTTATTTACACATAAAAGAAGTGGGGTGTAGGCCAGAGGTGTGAGGGGTGAGAGGATTCACCAGAGACAGAGTGGGGAGGAAAGGTCTGCTGTGCCTTGTGGGTTAGTTCCCTGGCAGAAGACTGAACTCATTCCACAGTGGCTGGCCAAAGCTTGATAGCACTGAGACTTAACCCCTGTGCCACCAGGGAGGCCCTGATGATCATTATTTATAACTTCATTTTAAAGGAAAAAAAAAAATGTGTCCCCAATACCAATCAGTCTTTCATTTAAAAATGAAACCGGTACATAAAACTTTCAGTTTGGGCTGTTCATCTGTGAGTGGCTGTGTGAGTGAGGGTTTTTGCTTTTCTGTGCAGCCACGCATGGGGAGAGGAGTTTGTGGGTACCCCTCCACCCTCAATCTCCAAGTCCCCTTTAAGGAGGCAAGAAGTATGAGGGAGTATTACGTAATCAGAGTGTAAGGAGGCGGCGCTGGGGAGTCGCCCTACCTGCTGTGGTTGACTGTGACATCCTACAAAAGAAAGAGAATATGCATTTAGTTCCCACACCCCCTTTCCATCAGAGGTTCTTTCTACACACCCTTTTCCCTTAAATATCAGCTCACAATTCACCTCCAGAGAGCTGTGCCTGTTTAATTGCTTCCTCATCACCCTGCCCCTTTGCATCCTGTTTCCTTGCTAACTTGGACTCTGTAGTCTGTTCACTTGAGCTGCTTTTCGTGTTTCAGGCTTTCCTGGGGGTGTGTTCTGCCTGCAACAATTAAAGAGATGGAGAGAGCAGGGACCAGGCGTTGCCTTATCATCTGGACCTGATGTGAAACGGGATAATATAATGATAATCACAACAGGCGCCCTGTATTGAGTTCTTTCTGTGAATCAGGCTAAGCATTTCACATGAATTCTTTCTGAACACTTTGTGTTCTGCTCACGTATTAGTACGTGTTTTTGTCACCAGTATCATGTGGCCGTTCACGTATTAATACGTGTTCATCTAGTCTCCGGCTTTTCATGCCACAGTGGATTTATTTGGAACTATTAGGAGCTATTTCTTTGATCGTACCCAGTCTAGAAGCTTTACACATTTGGTGAAAGTGTGAGGTGTCTTATGAGCTATATTACAGTTTTTTTAATATCCAGTAGTTTGGGAGTTGTGTGTGTTTTATTAAATGCTTATACCACTCATGCGGTGGCACAGAAAATGGCCGGCCCCAAGGGCTGGGAAATTTAAAAGGCACCGGCACACAAAGTGTTAATCTCTGTAACATCTCTTTGAGAGAGGAGCTATTATTATATCCACGTTCAGAGAGATTAAAAGACCTGCCAAGGCCCTCTGCCTCCCAAGCCCTTGGCGTGACCCCAGTGGGTGACACATGGAGCTCATCCAGCCTTTCTGGGCCTGCACATCTGTAATTTCTTTCAGCCAAAATAACTGGATAACCTCCACTTCCCCTTCCTGCCTCCCCCCATTTTCTAGCCCCCCCCCACCCCCTCTCAGTGTTCCCTTCCTGTGGGGTCCCTCTTCCACGGGATGGTGGGTGACTCTCACTTGCAGAAGCTCACTTGGTGGCTGCTGACACTTCTCCTCCAGCTCCTTGACCTGGACTCCAAGCCGGGAGACCTCCTCAGAGACCTTCGAGATATACTCCTTCCTCTCCTTCCTTATCTGCTGCTCCAGCTCCTTCAGCTGGTCCAACAGGGAATGCTGCTGGTCCCCCAGCTCCTGATGCAGCTTCTTAAAAACTGCTTCTACCTGCTGCTTTTTGCTTTCAATTTGATCCTGCAAGGGATTAAAAAAAAAAAAAAAGACATGGTTAGGAAGTTGACTTCCAGAAGGATCATCTATATGCTTACTATTGATTAAGAGAGAGAAGGTGTAACCAGGTCCAAGAGACACTCTCTCAAATAATACCATGGTAGAAGCAGGTAGGTCTCAGGTTAAACACCCAAAGCTGAGGGCTATCTAGAGATTTTAATAATGATGCCACTTTATGCTCTCAGAGTCATGTTGAACTTTTTGAAAAGTTTGCATCCCCCCACATTTATGACAGCATCCTAACCCTATGCATCCTTCCCTAGAATCAGGTGGAGATTGGTAGAGTGGTTTCTTAAAGAGCAACGGAAGCAAAAGGAAGCTGTGATTAGAGTCCACCCAACTTATTAGAAGAGTGAGTGGCTCTGGTCTTAGCGCCCGAGGTCACCATCTACAGATCATATTTTGAATGGAGTTGAGAGGTGCTAGAAATAGCTTCCTATCTCAAAACTCTGTCTTTTTGGGCAAAGTACCAAAAATTCCCACACTGGGAGTTTCTCCCAGATGACTCTGTAGCATAAAAAAGGTGGGAGGGAGCCAGAGACAGCCACACCATTAGTCCTCAGGTCAGCCTGGGGTCAGGGCTAGAATGTAGACAACTTCTGGCCCCGAGCTTCCCATGTGATGACAGTGCTCTCACACAGACTGTGATGGAAAGAGCAATGCCCTATGGGGTCACGAAACCTGGCTCATTTCACCATGAACTTGGGCTTTGCCAGCTGGCCTTGGGATGATCACTTTCCTGGACCTTATTTTCTGCTGTGTTAAAAAAAAAAAATGACTGATAAAATCTTGTATTAGAAGGTGCCAGAACCACTCCTGATTCTGATATTCTGGAATTCCTTTTCTCCAAATGCCCTTGCACAGGGGCAGGGAGGTAAACGAAAATAGTTTGCCAATTCTTCCCAGCCAGGCAGATACCAGACAACAAAGTTCCCCAGAGTCTGTTGAGAAACCCCCTAAGGGAAAAGGTAGTCCCTGGATGTGGCTTTACCAGAAGATTTTGGAGCTTCTTGTCTTCCTGATTCTTTACTTTTTCAATCTTCTCTCTCTCTGTAGTCAGATCTTGCAACCGAATCCTGAGTCGATCCTGCAGTGAGAAGAATGGGCAGAAAGTTGGGGTCTCTTCATAATGTAACTCACAGATTGACTTTCACGTTCCAGCGCACTGCTGAGTGCTGAGGACTCTGCTGGAAAAGGTGCAGTCCTTGTCCTTGCGGCGATTGGCATGGAGGGCAGAGAAGGGTCCCGAGTGCTTAAAATGTAAATAGACGTCGGCCATCTTGGGGAGCACGCAGCAAGATGGCAGCACAGAGGAGAGGCAGCAAGGTTTTAGAAAGAGGGAACCATGAACACTGGGCTTGAAAGATAAATTCCCAGTGGGAAAGAGAGGGGAAGGGGTATACTCAATGCCCCTGAGTTGTGTACTTAAAAATTAAAAGTGTAAAGAAACAAATGTAGAACAGTAAGGAGAGCAGTCTAGGAGGTAGGGAGGAGCTATCTGCAAATGTCCTAGAAACAGGGAAGTAGGCCTCCACCTGCCCTCTGAGCCCCCCTTCCCTCGCTTCCCAGAGTCTGTCTAGGCTGGTCGGCCCCTCTCTCCCAACTCCCATCCACCCCAGTGCCAGTGATCCCGCTAGAGTTTGAGTCACATTGTACTTATGTACAAGAAATCATAAGGCATATGATTCATGTGGAGCAAAATTTAGAGAACTCAATTAATCAGAAAGGTAAACATTAAAGATACACAGCTTGGTCTGAACGAATGCATGGTGCCTTGGGAAGGGCGGCTGAGACCTGAGACGGGACAGGAAGGCAGGGCCTGACTGCGAAGAGGACATGCACGCCTTGCTAAAGACACTGAGCTTTTGGGCCTCCCTGGTGGTGAAACGGGTTAAGTCTCAGCACTAAGAAGCTATCAGCAGTCACTGAAGCAGGAGTTTGATCCCCGGCCAGGGAGCTTCCCACATGGCGCAGCAGACCTCTCCTGCCTCGCCCGCTGCTCCCCTCAGCAGTGTGTTTCAGTCAATTCACCTGTTCTGTTCTCCATTCTGTCTCTGGTGAATCCTCTCACCACCCCACACCTCTGGCTTACACCCCAGTTCTTGCATGCATAAATAAATAAATCTTTAGAGAAAAAAAAAAGACATTGAGCTTTCTCTGAGCACTAGGGATCCATTGAAGGATTGTGAGAGAGAGAACAACATGGGCGGGGAGCTTTGTGTTTTTAGCAAGGCCTATCTTGAAGCAGATTAGAAGGTGATTGGAAAGGTGAGAGGGGAGACAGGGAACACAGAGATGATGCAGTCTGGGTGACAGGTGGTGAGAGCGGAGCTGGTCGTGGCTGTGGGGGTAACCCAGAGTTAAAGATTCAACAGATAAAAAAAAAAAAGATTCAACAGATGCTTCTGAGGAAACCACTTTGAGAACTGATGACTGGATGGCAGAAGAAAGAACTGAGGCTACAGGAATGGATAATGTCCCCCAGATCAGATGGGCTGTGCCACCCCTTCCTTCCTCAAAAAGAGCAGCAGTGCTTGTAGGTCGCCCTTGTCTGCCCCTCTCTTCCTCTGAGGCCAGGGTCAGGGCCTGGGCAATCCCATATCCAGGCTGGACGCTGGAAAACCAGGTTCCCTCTGCCTATAACCTGAGGGAGGCCTGGTCTGCTCCCTTCCACTGCGAGTGGAGTAGGCATGTCTACAGGTCTTGCTGCTCCATCACCTGGGGTGGGGAGGTCCCTCTGGCAGCTGCTGCTGAAGTCCCCCCAGACTGAATGACCACACATCTGAGTGAAATGTGTCTGGGACAGTCTGGATGTCCCAGTGTCCCTAAAGCCTTGGGGTCCCCTGCTATAGAAACTATGGCCCTTCATCCAGATTCCCACCCCGGTCCCTGCACTGGGACAGGACCTTGTCCTGCCCAGACGCCTGAGCGGAAGCCAAGTTTCTTACCCGGTAGGGCTGAATGGCATCGTCCAGGAAGCCCACGGTGTGGGCCTGGTGGGAGGGACCCTCCCGGCATAACACACAGAGGAAGTTGGCATCGTTCTCACAGAAGTAGTAAATCTTCTCACCGTGCTCCTCGCAGTAAGTCTCCCCCAAGGGGCCCAGGGGCACTGGAACCAAGAGACTCTCCCTCTCTTCCTTCTCCTTGCAAAGGGGACAGAGCAGGACCCTGCCAGAGGCCTGGGCCCCCATCTGGGAGGGCAGGGGAAGGCACGGCAGGCAGAAGGTGTGTCCACAGGCGGCAGTCACTGCATCCTCCAGGGGTCCCTTGCAGGCAGGACAGGCGGCTGCCCCATGGGAGGGGGTTAAGGGCATCACGGTGCCTTCCCCAGCCTGTCTGCTCAGGCCTCTGCTTCAGGCCACACGAATTCCCCTCCCCTGAAACTGAGTCACTTTTATGTGAATCGCAGAGGAAAAGGACTTGGAGGACTAGCGAGAGAGGAAAGCAGGGAAGTTACCTGGCCCCACCTCTCCTGCTTCCCAGGAGCAGGCCCACACCCATCTGAGTGAGTCCAAACTCCAGGCATCTCCGATTACCCAGCATTTCCCAGCAATGGTCTGGTCAGCCCGTTCTTCACAACTTCTGCCTTCTTCCGGTCTTTGCAGGGGACAAGCATGAAATGAGGTCACAAGGAGTTGGGGTTTCCTGGAATCCTTCCCTTGACCACAGTGGGGTGGGGAGAAGTGGGGAGGAGATGCTGTTTCCCATCCACCTGAGCAGGTGGGAGCCATAAACCTATGTCTTTGGGGCGTGCCCCTGTGGCAAAGTCCAGCGAAGGGGGAGGTAAGTGGCATCTGGAAGCACCAGGGCTCTGCCAGGAGCTGCAGGCCTACTGTGTGATGTCTGACGTCAGGCTGCCTCCTCTGCTCTCCTCGCCTCTCCCAGTCTGCCTGGCCCGGTGGCTCCTAAACTCCCAACTCCCACTGACCGCAGCGCCAGTGATCCTGCTGGACTTTGAGTAACCTTGTTCTTCAACTTCATTTTTTCACTGTGGGTGGGACAAGGAAAGAAACCATAAGGCAAATGATTCATATGGAGCAAAATTTAGAAAACTATTAATCGGAAAAATAAACATTAAACCACATTTATCCAAGGCTTAGTATTTTTATGGTCTATAAAACAACCCTTTGGGGCAGTATGAGTACCTTCATTTTTAAAGAGAAGGAAATGGAGACTAAAAGGAGTGACTTCCCTGAGGTCAAAGAGCTAGAAAACTGCAAGGCTGGAGTCAACCAAGTCTGTAGCTTCCAGCGCTGTGCTCTGCCCCACTCTGAAGTAAGGTAATGATTAGACACCCACATTCTTCCTCCGCTCACTTGCATCTGTGGATGATTCTTGCACTAAATGATCAGCCCCACTGTGGGGCGCGGTAGGACAAGATGGCGCCTGAGGACAAGATGGCGCCGGAGGAAAGAGGAGCTAGGTCCGCCATTACAAGATGGCGCCCGAGGAATGAGGGGGCGGAGCTTTGAGAGTGGGTAAACAGGATAGCCATAGCCCGTGATGTTCACGTGTACAGCAGCTTTGGAGCTCGTGCGCGCGTGATCACTAAGACCATTGGTCGGGCCCAGTTTGACCTTTACCCTGATTGGAGCAGCCCATTTCCTCTAGTAGATGATTGGTTGGGAAATTGTATATAAGGGGAGCAATAAAGTGGGAGAGGGGCCATTTTGAAGATCACCTCTGAGTCGTGTCTTTTTCTTGCTGGACGGGGAACCGCGCGTGACACCCCACACCCTGTTTCACTCCTTTTGCACATCAACTACTTTGTACATTCCCACCTTGCCAGTTCCCTATCCCACCCCCTGGAATGCAGCCCCTGTCCCTGTGCTCCCAGTGCCCCCACCTGCAAGGCTGCAGCCACACGTGGCCCTGGGCATCAACATGTAGCCAGTGCCAACCAAGATGTGCTCTGTGTAAAACTCCCCAGATATCAAAGACTTAAGCGCCAGTGAAAAAGGATGTAAAATATCTCATGCCTAGTTTTTCATACTGATTACACATTGAAATTATAATGGTGGGGGCTAAAGAAAATATTATTTTCATTTTTAAAAATAAAATTTATTTTTCAATTTTAATTTTTTGGGTTACATTTTCGCTCTGCCATAGGTACACATGTTCCACTCACCCTCCACAAATCAGCCTTGCCAATAACCCATCTGCCTCCCTCCCCTATTCCTTGTTCATCTCCCCTGTCCTTCTGGTAACCATTGTATTCTTTCACTGGATTCAAGACTTATTCTGAATGTATCTTGTCTGTGTTTCTGGTTATTTATGTTCCACAGATAAGTGAAACCATACAATATGTGTGTTTCACTTTTGACTTATTTCACCTAACATAATTACCTTGAAGTCCATCCATTTTGTCCCAAATGTCACTATATCATTCTTTTTCGTAGCTATGTAGTACTCCATTGAGTACATAGTCTGCAATTTCTTTATCCATTTGCCTGTTGAAGGGCACTTGGGCTGGTTCCATGACTTGGCAATTGTAGGCAATGCTGCTATGCTATAGGCATAGGTAAATCTGTTTACATTATAGTTTCCATATTATTTGGATAAATACCTATTAGAGGTATTACTGAATTATACAGAATTTCCATTTTTATTTTCCTAATAAATCTCCATATCATTTTTTACAGGGGCTGTATCAACATGCATTCCCACACACAGTAGATGAGAATTCCTTTTTTGCTGCAAACTCATCAACATTTGTTGATTCCATTCTTATATGGGCCATTCTCACAGGGGTGAAGTGCTATCACATTGTGGTTTTTATTTACATTTCCCTTATAATTAAGTGATATTGAATAGTTTTTCATATGTCTGTAGGTCATCTGAATGTCTTCTTTAGAAAAGTGTCTGTTTATGTGGAAATTTTAAAACTCACATGCAATCTGTATTGTATTTCTGTTGGATGGCACAGCTCTGAAACACCCAGAGTTGAGTGTAGCACACCTTCCAACTCGTGTGCCCTGTGCAAGCTAAATAACCTGCTGGAGCCCAGATAATATCCCAATAGCATCAGTGTTATAGAAAAGACTGGAGAAATCAACAAGATTATAATTTAAATTGCGTACACCCACGTGAGGTATATATTCATCATAAATAAATATTGGTGGTTGCTTGTTTTCTTTCTCCTCCCCATGTGGGTACATTCCAACCTCCTTGGAGGCCTAGGGCAGATGGCTGGGGCATCACTGGTGAGCCTGATGGTGCAGTGTTCCCCCTGGGCACGATGACCTTATCTGGGTCCCCACACACCCCTGGACTGGCTGATAACTCCAATCTCCCTGGAGACAGCTGGTCATACTGCAGGGGGGCTGGGGTGGCATCACCGCTCCTTAACCCATCTCTCCCCTGCCCTCAAAGAACCATCTCTTTCAACTTGTGCACAGTGAAGATACCACCACTTTCCTCCTCCTGTGAGTGTGTCTGGATGGACGGGAAGGAACGGTGAGCTCCAGGTCCTGGGCTCTGGTTCAGGGAGTAACTGAGTCGCGGTGGAAGACCCTGAGCCCTTCCTCTTGCCCCTCCTCTGCTCCTTCTCCATCTGTGCAGTTGGAGGCTGTGTCTGTTCCTGTGGCAGGAGAACAGCAGAACCTTGACTGCCAGAGAGGCCCGAGTGTGCCTTGCCTTACCCGTGTGACTATGAGGGTGTCGGCGTGTATTTAAGATGTGTGTGAGTGCACGTGTGTGTGGTGTGATGCGGTGTGCGTCCTCGCTGTTCTCCCAGCCCCTTCTCCTCAGCCCAGCAGAGAGGGTGACCCCGAGGAGACTGGAGGTGCTGCGGCAGCATGGCCTCCGCCTCTGTGACCAGCCTGGCAGATGAGGTCAACTGTCCCATATGTCAAGGCACCTTGAGGGAGCCGGTCACCATCGACTGCGGCCATAACTTCTGCCGCGGCTGCCTCACCCGCTACCTGGAGATTCCCGGCCCGGACCCCGAGGACCCCTCCACCTGTCCACTGTGCAAGGAGCCCTTCCGCCCCGGGAGCTTCCGGCCCAACTGGCAGCTGGCCAGCGTGGTGGAGAACATCGAGCGCCTGCGGCTGGTGGCCACGCCGGGCGTGGGGGAGGAGGACGTGTGCCGGGAGCACGGCGAGAAGGTCTACTACTTCTGCGAGGATGATGAGACGCAGCTGTGCGTGGTGTGCCGCGAGGCCTGGGAGCACCGGCCCCACACCGTGCGCTTCCTGGAGGACGCGGCCGGGCCCTACCGGGTAGGAACCGGGAACTGGGGACTCCCGCATGGGCAGGGGCTGGACTGGACTCAGAATCAGAGTGGACCTGTGAGTGATTTGGGCCTCTGAAGCCACAATCTAGCTCCCTAGTTCTATCAACACCCAGGCAACAGACCCAGGCCTGGAGGATCATTTATTTGTGTTTCAGAGTGTTTTATGTTGTTTATTTGTGGCCAACACAGAATAGAAGCTCAGTAACACCTGCTGAATACAGAACAACTGAAGTGTGAGTGTGTGTATTTGTGTCACAGGTTGACCAGGTCTGTGTGAGGACGTCTGAGTTGATTTGAGGGAATGATTGTACAAATGGTGTGAATATGTGTTGATGTGGGCATGTTTACTGTGTGCGCAGTGTTAGCAGGAGTTCCGACTATCTGAATGTGTAAGTGTGTAACTGAATGCTCAAATTGTGGAAAAATAGTAGTTACATATGCCTGTTGAGTAATATATGAGAGCACATAGAATTTACTCTCTCATTAAATAAGTGTGCAGGGTTTTGTTGTTTATGTATTATGTTTTATTACAAGTGGGTGTCTGTGTATACGTGTCAATCCATTACTTACATTTTATATGAGAATTTTATATGTATTTCTGAACATCCCTCTGTGAACATTTATGTGTACCTGTACCTAACTCTATTCTACAGCATGTGATTTTTAAAACAATTCCATTGTTTTAGCATCCTAGTTTCTTCTCCCCACCCAGAATCATATACAGAAAATTATTCCATCCACCAAGAGGCCTGTTTGAATATGCTCTTTTTAGGACATATGAAAAAGCTGAAATAATTTCAGAGAAGGGTATTTCAAGCTCAGGACAGACTCCAGATACCACCTGCCAAAGGCAAAAGAGATTAGTGTGTTTACCTAGGAACAAGGAAGTCACAGCCTGTGATGGTACAGGATAGAGAGGGAAAGTTCTAATCAAAATTCATGGAGGACAGAAGCAAGAGGAACACCACCCAAAGAGAGTAAGCTGTCAAGGTGATTCAGTCCCAGGCATTGTCCCTTGAGTCTTCCCCCTCTCCCCCAGGCAGAGTTGTATGACATGATACCTCTCAGCAAATCTTTGTTTCCATCTTAAATATGTCCTTTTCCTCCAGGAACAAATTCAGAAGTGTCTTGAGTGTCTAAGAAAAGAGAGAGATGAGATCCAAGGAATCCAGTCCAGAGAAAATCAAAGGATACAAGTCCTCCTGGTAAGTCCTCATCCCTTCCCCAAGCCCACCCCTTCCTCAGGGCCCGTTGCCTCCCTGGAGCCCAGGCACCACTGCTTACAGGACTTGGAGTCATCTGTACATGAGTCCTGACTCGGCACTAACTCAGACTAGATCTATGACCTCAAGCAACTCTCTGTTCTCAGTTTCCTTATTTATAAAGTGGAGATTAGTAATCATGGCTACTACATTGACTTGCTATAAGGATTGAATGGGCTGTGCCTGCAATACAGCTTCGTGCCATGCAGAGGGTGTGCTTTGTAGGACAGGAGTTAGGGTATCACCACCAGCTCCCCTGTACCTCCTCTGAACCCCACTTCTTTAGAAGTTGCAGTATGGGTGGTCCAGCTTCTAGAAATGTCATGGGGTGGAAAAGAAACCAACCACAGTTCCCAGTCTGTTTGGGGACCTAGGCAGCAGGGTGGCGGTTCTGATTTACTACCAAACCTTAGAGGACGTGCAACTAGGTCAAACGGGTTAAGCGCAGGTCTGTGAAGCTATCCAGAGCCTCTGCAGTACAAGTTCAATACCTGGCCAGGGAGCTTCCCACATGGCGCAGCAGACCTCTCCTGCCTCGCCTGCTGCTCCCCTCACCAGTGTATTTCAGTTGATCTGCCTGTTCTGCTCCCCACTCTGTCTCTGGTGAATCCTCTCACCACCCCACGTCTCTGGCGTACACCTCAGCTTGTATGTATAAATAAATAAATCTTTAAAAAAATTTTAAATAATATAAAAAAATAAAAGAAAGAGAGAAAAAAGGAGGAAGAAAGCGAAGAAGGGAGGGGAATAATTTCTTTCTGGCTATTCCTCCTGCCCCCTCAGACTCAGGTGGCCACCAAGAGACAAAAAGTGATTTCTGAGTTTGCACATCTGAGCCAGTTCCTGGAGGAACAGCAGCGCATCCTCTTAGCCCAGCTGGAGAAGCTGGATGGGGACATATTGAAGCAACGGGATGACTTTGATGTCCTGGTCACTGGGGAGATCTGCCGGTTTAGCGCTCTGATTGCAGAACTGGAGGAGAAGAACGAGAAGCCCGCGAGGGAGCTGCTGACGGTGAGACCTGGCCCCGTCCCGCCCACCTGGGATCTCGCGTGATTTGCTGCAGCCTCACCTTGTCCGAGCCGGCACTCCTTCATGCACGCTTCTCTGTGTCCCAAATGGAAACTGTGTCTCAGGACCAGAAGTCCTGAATTCTAGCTCTTGCTACCCCAGGTCACTTTACCCTCTGGTTTCAGTCTTTCCATCCCACCATCCACCAAATAGGGAAGTTTTTTCCTTAGTTACTCACAGAGAATTTGTGAGGAACTAATAGTAAAATGCAAGTGAAAGTAAAACTCTGAAAAGCTTCAGGTATTGTGCAAACAAATGTCAAGTGCTACATTGAAAGCAAACTGTCTCTGTGTTACGTTCCACCAACCAGGAAGTTCCTCCTAGTTTATTTCACTTTCTTATATTGGAGGGGAGATACTGGTGTCCCAACAAGGCATCAGAAAGACAGCCTGATTTAGGGAGACACATTTGGAACTGAGAATCTGAGACCTTGGGATGGGACTTGTCTTTGCCTCTGACTAGCAGGGGCCGGTCACTTCACGATGTGGGTCTATAAAATAAAGAGGTTGAGCTTAAGAGTCCTGAAGCTTCATGAACCTCTAAATGCTGTGACTCTGTGGAACTGATATGTCCTTCTCTCTCTCTCTGTCTCTCTCTCAACTTACCATTGCTTTACATCCTTATTAAAGGTATTTTGGAGGTAAAAGATTTCCCTCTCGGGTGTAGTCATCACAGTGCTCCCACTATATTCCTCCACTATAGTCTATTGTGCTCCCTCCCAACCCTGTTTTCACCCCTCCTCCTCCCCCTCCTCCTCTAGATGTCTCAGATCTATGGTCAGTTTTCAAGGGTTGGTTTTACGGTTTGTTTTTGCCTGACCCTTTGTTTGGTTTCTCTATATTCCACATACAAATTTGGTGTCCTTTTTCTATCCAGAGCTAGGAATATTTTGTCTTTTTGTATGTGTAAGAAAAGTGGACAGGGGAGGTTGAAAACTGAATCCCTGCCCTCTCTCTTTCTCCTAGGATATCAGAAGCACTCTAATACGGTAAGTGATGTAATTGTTCTCTTTTCCCACATATATGCACATACATGCACCACATCCTAGTTACTGCCATACAACATTCTCATATTTAGGATGAAAACCACAGATAACGTTTCATCTGTTTGCATCCAGGTGTAGATACACACCCCTGCATAGTGTTGCCCAAGAGTGGACAATGGGGTCCACTCTAATGGAAGGATGTCCACCTGGGCTCCTCCATGTCCAGCTGTAAGAAGATGGCTGGCTCAATCTGAAGCCATAGCTAAGGAGGATAATTCCCAGACCTTGCCACTTTTGTGCCTCTAGATGTGAAACCAGAAAGTGCCGGAAACCAGAGGCTGTGTCACCTGAGCTGGGCCAAAAAATTCGGGACTTCCCCCAACAGGCCCTCCCGCTACAGAGGGAGATGAAGATGTTTCTGGGTAAGAGCACCCCAGGCCTCCTCAGAGCACAGGCACTGTGAATGTCCTCCCTCTTCCGTGCTCCACTGCCCAGTGCTGTGTGAATTACGGCAGGGCTTGTACCCTTTCTGTGCCTTGGTTTCATTCCTCGCAGATCATTATGAGATGTGACAGCGAGGAGGGGTAATAAAGGTGAAGATTTCTGGGGGAAAATTTAGCTGATTTGAAGAATATTTAAGCAAAAGTGGAAAATCATTCAATAAATCTGATCAATTGGCATTGAGGAATGTAAGAAATAATGATTAAGAAAATCTGTCATTCTCAAGCACTTAAAAAATCCACAGAGGCATTTGTAACATAAGATAATTTTTTTGATAATGAACACTGTTAATTAAGAACAAGCAGCATTTCCAGTGACCTGTGGTACTGGCTTCCCTCCCTCCTCCTTCCCTCACTTCCTCCCTGTCAGTCTGGTGCCCAGAGTTGGACTACCCCTTTGGGGGCTGTGTCCCCTTTGTCAGAAAAGGGAGTGGCGCTAAGACAGGGTGTGGAGGGTTTGAAATGAGATCAGGAATGTGGCTCTGTAAACACCTCCCCACCCCTCACATGACATCATGAACGATGCCACCTATTTCTAAATGGCCCACCCACAAAAATATCAACCTGCACAAGCTTCTCCCACAGGTCCACTTCCTGCAAGTACTCCCAGTGACCTGGCAGGGAACGACTTTGACGTAATCAGAGACTGACCTTTGACTATCACCAAAATAAATTTCCAAGCAGAGTGAGAAATATATGAACCCACTGACCATCCAGTAAGCAGGTGTTTCTTGAGCATTTACTATGTCCCGGGCTCTCCACAAGACACCGAGGATATGGGCGAGCAGGCAGACATGGTCCTGTCTACTAAGAGTTAAGGGCCCCAAAGCGGGACTCACAACCAGCCGGCAGTATTAACACCCTCTGGAAACTTGTTAGAAAAGCAGATTCCCTGCCCCACTCCATCTGAATGAGAAACGTGTGAGTTTTAGCAACTGCTTCAGGGAACACTGATGCAAGTTTAGGTTCAGAATCACAGTCTAGAGGGTCCCAGCGTCCACTCTTCTCTTCATTTCTTCCCTTCTCTGGGCCTCAGCTGCCTCATTACTAAATGTTCTCTGATTTTATGAAATTGATGAAATCTCATCCTGTTTTATTTCCTCTTTACAGAAAAACTCAGCTTTGAGTTGGACTATGAGCCAGGTACGTAGACTGTCAGGATGGGAGGGAGTGAGGAATCTAAAACTGAAGAAGACACACGCATGCATGCGTAGACACACACATACATGCGTGGGTGCATACCTACACATACACACACAAGCACACACGCCACATAGCTGGCAGGAAGCTCACATCTGATCTGTACATGATGAGCGGACAGAACAGGACAAGGTCTATCAGGAAAGGCTTCCTGATGCAGGAACTCTCATCAGGGTTCAGAACCCCATTCTTAGAGCATCGGGAAGCCCTGCTCCCTCTCGGGTGCTGTTCCCTAGGTGAGACTTAAGAGGGTGGGTCTGTGGGTGGGGAAGGAACAGCAGAAAGGCCCCATCCAGGGCGTGGTGCCCAGTCTCCCGAGGGGTCATAGCACCATGGGAAGGAGCTCTGTAACCACGGACACTGCATTTATGAATTTGTCTTAGTTTATGGATAGTGAAAATGACAATATGCAGGGTCTGCCGAAGTTTTCGATGTTAAAAAACTGTTTAGAATTACCAAGGCAGAATGAATAACTTGAGGAAAGCCAGGAGCCTGCTGGGAGCAAAGATTATTAATGAGTCATTAAGTGCCTGGGGAGGAATCTGAAGTTTGGACCAAGTGGGAGGATGTCTCTGCCTGCCCTGGGAGATAAGAGATACAGAGGAGGAGCCATGTGGCAGTGGCAGGAGGCGCCCAGAACAGAAGCTCACCCTGGCAGGCGACAGGTCTGCAGGG
This sequence comes from Scalopus aquaticus, assembly GCA_004024925.1. Classification (NCBI taxonomy): domain Eukaryota; kingdom Metazoa; phylum Chordata; class Mammalia; order Eulipotyphla; family Talpidae; genus Scalopus; species Scalopus aquaticus. The sequence continues at coordinate 22,315 of PVIJ01018806.1, forward strand.
ACAGACTCCTTCCCAGAGGCCTGCACAGAACAGAGGGTAGAGCAGGGATATGAGGGCTACCGGGGCTCTGAGGCTGACATTAACATGGGCTCATATCACCTGCCATCTTAGTAAAATGCAGCTTCTGTCTCAGGTGGTGTGGGGTGAAGTCTGGGAGTCTGTTTCCGGCCAATTCCCAGGTGATCCCTGCGCTGCTGGTCTCACTGGCCTGACGTTGTTAGCGGTAACACCAACGTCATGGGGAGTTCCAGGCCTTTCCTGAGTGATAACATGTCTGCTGACATGTCCTTATGGTTTTCCCCACAGCTCATATCTCTCTAGACCCCCAGACTTCTCACCCCAAGCTCCTCTTGTCGGAGGACCTCCAGAGGGCTCGATTCTCCTATAAATGGCAGAACTCACCAGACAACCCTCAGCGTTTTGACCGGGCCACCTGTGTCCTGGCCGACGGCGGCTTCACAGGGGGCAGACACACGTGGGTGGTGAGCGTAAACCTGGCCCACGGGGGCAGCTGCACCTTGGGCGTGCTGAGTGAGGACGCACAGCGGAAGGGGGAGCTGCGCTTGCGGCCCGAGGAGGGGGTGTGGGCCGTGAGGCTCGCTTGGGGCTTTGTGTCGGCGCTGGGGTCCTTTCCCACACGGCTGGCCCTGGGGGAGCAGCCCCGGCAGGTGCGGGTGTCGCTGGACTATGAGGTGGGCTGGGTGACCTTTGTCAACGCGGTCACCCAAGAGCCCATCTACACCTTCACGGCCTCCTTCACCCAGAAGGTCTTTCCCTTCTTCGGACTCTGGGGCCGAGGGTCCAGTTTCTCCCTGACCTCCTGAGAAGGTATGATTCAAGTATTGTAAGAGAGGACCGTCTGGACTTGACCCCAGCAGCTGTCACTGCTTGACATGATGTGGTGGAGACAAGACTTCGGCAGGAGGAAGTGGTGGTCTGCTGGGCCAGCCTTTTCCTCAGTGCCAGTGGAGGGCAGGGTGCCTGGGGGCGGTGCTGCTGCCAGCCCCCCTCACCACCAGCCCCTCCCAGCACTGAAACAACTGTGAGCGGAAGGAGCACCCGATTTGGAGCGAGAAGACTGGATTCTAGACCCAGCCTTGTAACCTGCCAGTTGTGTGATCTTAAGCAAAGCACCTCACCTCTCATCTTGTTTTTCAAAAAAAAAAAAAAAAAGGCTTCATTTTACTCATGTTTCATGTCCTCAGGAAACAGTTATTGTGTGTTAACTATAAACCAATCAGTATGGTAGCTACTGGTGTTATGAAATGAAAAGAAAAAATGTGTCCCGTATATAAAAGAGCCAATGGGAAGAGACACAGAGAGGAAATTACAGCACAGCCTGATGATACTGTGAGAAGGGACTGGCCTGGTGTCCGTTTGGGGTGTGACCCAGCCTGGGGGTTTTGGAAGGGAGTGTGTTGGGATGGCTTTCTGAAGTCTTTTTTAAAAAAAGATTTATTTATTTATGCATACAAGAGCTGGGGTGTAAGCCAGAGGTGAAGGGGGATAAGAAAGTTCACCAGAGACAGAGTGGGGAACAGAATAGGTGGATCTACTGAGATACACTGCTGAGGGGAGCAGTGGGCCAGACAGGAGAGGTCTGCTGCGCCATGTGGGTCAGCTCCCTGGTGGGGGATCGAACTTGTGCTGCAGTGACTGCTGAGCTGCAGTGGCTGTAATAGCTTCATAGTGCTGCGACTTAACCCCTTGTGCCACCAGGGAGACCCGACTTTCTGAAGTCATAAAGATGAGTCTGGTGGTTGAGGAAGAGGGAAGGAGCAACCTAGGAAGGAAGGGCAGCAGAGAACTGGTGGCTGATCTGTGACCTGCGGGACACTGGGTCATGCCCATTGTCCCCGATGGATGCACCCCAAACCTGATCCCACTCAGTGCCTTCTGCCTCCTGGGAGTTTCATATCTAACTGAAATGAAGATTTGGGGTCTTGGTGGGAGGAGGGATGGGGAGACTTGAGCTTAAACTGCAACACAAGGACCACATTCAACCCCTCAGGAAAATCTTCCTGGTCTGCTGGTCACCAGCTGAAGTGGAGGAGTGAGGTGGTGGAAAGGAATGAGTCTTGAATAGCTCAACTGTGGGCGCAATGACAGCACCTTTGTTGCTCTTGAGGTGGGTAGAAGAATCCCAGGTGGAGGAAGGGGATGAATTGGATGACCTGTGACCTTTGACCCCAAAGGTTGAGACTATAAGGCTGTCAGAAGTGCCATATGAGGGACAGGTGGAAGAAGGGAGAGGATTAGGGATTTGAAGATGTGTGGATTTGGGGTGAAGAGCTCTGGAAGAGACAGGAAGCCAGATGGAGGACTGTGGCCTCGTGTGTGGTGGAGAAGCTGAGTGCTGGTGACCGCAAAGCCCCTACTCTGGTGCTGATTCTAGGGTAAAGATGAAAAATAACACACGGTTGCCTAGAATTTAGAGAATTATTTCAGTTGTCTGAAGTTAGGCTATTAAATCTTTTTTTTAGATTTATTTATGCATACAAGAGCTGGGGTGTAGGCCAGAGGTGTGGAGGGTGAGAGGATTCACCAGAGACAGTGGGGAGCAGAACAGGCAGACTGACTGAAGTACACTGCTGAGGGGAGCAGCGGGCGAGGCAGGAGAGGTCTGCTGCGCCATGTGGGAAGCTCCCTGGCCAGGGATTGAACTCGTGCTGCAGTGGGTGCAGGTACTAATAGTGCTAAGACTTAACCCCTTGCACAATAAGCACAATAAAAGTTTAGTCCTTCAGTATCCAACAGGGGATTGGTCCCACAACCCACCACAGACACAGAAACCCAAGGATGCTCACCCCTTTTATAAGATTATATAGTATGGGCCTCCCTGGTGGCGCAGCGGTTAAGTGCTGCGCTGTGGAGCTGTCGGCAGCAGCGACGCGAGTTCGACGCCCGGCCGGGGAGAATCCCACATGGCGCGACAGACCTCGCCTGCTGCTCCTTTCAGCAGTGTGTTTCTGTCGATCTGCCAGTTCTGCTCCCCACTGCCTCTGGTGAACCCTCTCACCGCCCCACACCTCTGGCCTGTACCCCAGCTTGTATGCATAAAT
>PVIJ01018807.1:0-25366 GCA_004024925.1 Scalopus aquaticus
GTCTCCTCCTCGCGCTTCAGTTTGATGATGTTTGGTTCTGGGACCACTTTCTGGGCAAATTTCCACACAGAGTCTTCAAAGGTGGCAGAGAAAAGCAGCATCTGGCAGTTCTGGGGCAACATCCTGCAAGGGCAGCCCAGTTATCGGGCGTGACCCTCGGTTTTCAGTGGAAGGAGCAGAGGCACAGCCCCTCCACTTCCCCCTAGGAGTGGATGGTAGGCACCCCCAGGGAGGTGGCAAAGTGGGGAGGCTCACTGCAGGGGAGTGGGCTGGGGAGCAGCAGACACAGGGGTCAGGGAAGGGTGATGCTGGATTCCTAAGTCTCCTCCCTCAAGCCAGCCCACTGAACAAATGCTCCCGGGGTTCAGGAGGCACGAGGCAGCCGGAGAGGAGCGGAGCGGGATGTGGCCGGAGGAGACCCAGGGAACAAGGATGTTTTCACATGCAGTCAAGAGGCTGAGACATCCTTTCTGCCCAGGACCCCCACCTCTGGATGCGAATGCTCTGATCTTGGTGGCCTTGGGTAGCTATCATCACGTCAGCCTCGTCCAGAACAAACACCTTGATCTTCTTGGGGTCAATGAACTTGAGCTTGGAGCACCAGTCCAGGACGGTCCCAGGGGTGCCAATGACAATCTGCTCACTGATCTTCTGACCTCTTTCCACTGTGGAGAGGAATGTTTTCCATGATTATTCCTATTACAAAACCAGCTCTGGAAATCAAAGCCTTGCCTGTACTTCCAGAAATAATACAACAGGGTAATTTCAGATTTCAAAAGACACCGCTGTTTTCCCAAACCTAGGGTTCTTTTGTAGAGTGGCCATAAACACACCAATCTCATTTTACTTCTCAGTGAAGAAATCCCAGACTGTAAGAACTCCCTGATGAATAATGCAGGGATTTCTGAACAACTCAAAACTGGAGAACACCGTTACCAAATCATTAAGTGTCTAAAAAGATCTACTAAAAGCAGTGCAGATGGATTCCAAGGTCAGAGTTAACCTGAAAGCTTAATATCATCACCCTAGCTTCAAATTCAAACACCTAACCACCCTCACCACTTGGGTCTCATCCTTTATACTCACACTTATTGCCTCGAACAGCATAAGCAAGTTTTAGTTCTGGATGAAATTTGCCCATCTGCTCAATCACTTTTCCTGTTTGAAGCGACAGTTCGTATGTTGGGGAGAGGCACAGACACTGAATGGGAGAGCACAAAGACAGACCAGGAGAGCCTTTTGGTAACGAGCTCGGGTTCTAAAGCAACAAGGCGCCGGCACTGTGGCAGGCAGTGAAGCTCCCCAGGGCCCTTTCCCCTGGAGCCCGAGCCTTCCGTGCGCAGCCCTGACTTGGTGGATGCCCCGAGCCTTCGGCACTTTTTCAGGCTGCTGCTTCTGAGTGAATTCCACCCAGGTGGTGGCCTGGCACACCAACCAGCTGACTGAGCCACAATCTGAGGTGGCAGAAACATTCAGACCCCCTCCAGGGGCATCTTCATTGGCCCGCCACCAGATCGCACTGCCGCTCTTGGGCAGGCAATGAAGGCCCCAGCCCTCACCTGGGGGTACCTCTCTGCTGGTTCCACTCGGCTGAGCATGGCCAGGACGAAGGCTGCTGTTTTACCAGTACCAGACTGAGACTGAGCGATCAGGTTCTGTGGGCTGGGTCAATAAAAGAATAAAGATGAAGATTAGTATTTGTTCAACACAAATGTCAAAATGTTCTTTCCAGGTGGCAAGAACAGGGATCTTCTCGCTTTCTTTTTCTATTATCCAGGTTTTCTGCACTGAGCATAAAGATGCATTATGTACGTGTTGTTAAAAGTGCTTCAATATTGGGCCTCCCTGGTGGCGCAGCGGTTAAGCGCTGTGCTACGGAGCTGTTGGCAGCGCGATGCGAGTTCGACACCCGGCCGGGGAGAATCCCACATGGTGCGGCAGACCTCTCCTGCCTCGCCCGCTGCTCCCCTCAGCAGTGTTCTGATCTGCCAGTTCTGCTTCCCACTCTGTCTCTGGTGAACCCTCTCGCCGCCCCACGCCTCTGGCCTGTACCCCAGCTTGTATGCATAAATAAATAAATCTTTAAAAAAAAAAAAGTGCTTCAATATTAAGAGACATAATGACTTTTTCAGGTGGAATCACACCAGAAAATCCTCATTCCAGATTCTAGCAGTTTAAGAGTGCCCTAGTTTTGTGCCCCAAGGGCCCTATGCAAATTAAGACCACAGAGTGAGATCTGTGCCAGCACAAAACCCTGAGGACATTTTCTGCTGAGCCACAGTATGTCTCCAGGATTCAACTTGCATGTATTCTCCTGTTCTCATCTTTATGGAAAATGTAAGATACTAAATCAGACAGAAGGTTTTAGGGGACTTTCTCATAACATCCACCCTATTCACTTCATGTAACCCCGTCATGGAATAGGTGGCATTTTGGTCATTAGGAAAAAACAAAACAAAACGAAACAAAACAGAATTAGGGGCCTCCCCGGTGGCGCAGCGGTTGAGCGCTGCGCTGTGGAGCTGTCGGCAGCTGCGACGTGAGTTTGACGCCCGGCCGGGAAGAATCCCACATGGTGCGGCAGACCTCTCCTGCCTCACCCGCTGCTCCCCTCAGCAGTGTACTTCTGCTCAGCAGTGTACTTCTGCTCTGCTCCCCCCTCTGTTCCTGGTGAACCCTCTCGCCGCCCCACGCCTCTGGCCTGTACCCCAGCTTGTATGTATAAATAAAAAAAAAAAACAAAAGAACAGAATTGAACAAGAGAAGTTGCTACATTAAGTATGATAATACCATTTATATAAGGCTACAATGTGTGAACTACTCTTTAGATTCTTAGGAACACAGCTGTCACAGAACCAGACGTTCGAGAATGGTGGTCCATTTCTGAGTGATGCTGACTTCCGTGGGGGAGGAGGCCACAAAAATAGGGATACACAGGGCCTTCAACCATCAACTAGATTAATGCTGGCTTATTTCTCGATATACTGGGGTTAAGGAGATGATCATTGGTGTTGCTCTTGATACCTTTTTGAAGATCTCAAGAATTTAAAAATAATTTGTAAAAACCCAGTTGTAAAAACCATAGAAAAGAATAGCACTAACTTTGTTCATTTTTACTGCCAAGTGGGAAAGGCAAAAACTGTCTTGAATTTCACCCAACTCTGTTCTTGTCTAAGCTGTTTGCCGCCAATGGTTCATTTTGTCTCAGGAACAACAGCCAAATGTTGTTCTAAGACAGTAAACCAAATTCTTAAGAGGTATCCCCGGGGTCTGCATACTCACGGCTCCGCAAGCATCATGGGCAACGCATTCTCTTGTATCTTAGATGGCCGATTAAAGCCCATGGCATAGACTCCCTGGAGAAGCTGTGGTTTCCTAGGAGGCCAGGGATAGAAAAGATGATTCCTAATTGTTGACATTGTTTTAAAGACCTAGCATTTTATCTTTCCCTAAGTCTAGCAAGAAGGATACTTCCTATCTATGTCGGATATATTTTCTTATTCTTAACTCACAAAGATATTGGCTTTGAATGACAAATGTTCCCTGGATACTACAAGAGTGGTATTTATTAATTCATAGTATAAAATAAATTATAAAAGACATATGTAAAAATAAAGACTGCATAGTAAATTGCTAAATTACAGAATTCCCTTTAGGGAATGGGATTCCATTTTAGCATCTCAGTGCAGATGCTAAATTGAACCACAATCACTTTGTGTTCCAAGGTCATTTCAAAGCCAGCTATACAAACACTGGGACAAGCAAGAGGTAAGAAAAGAGATTCAGCAGTTTCTAGAAGCTGATCTACAATGAATAGGTTAAGAAGGGTTCAGGTAACATTTTGACTTTACAAATGCCTAAATTTACTTATGACGTCTAATGAAAATCAAGAATTGAAAAGTAAAGTTACATTTACAATAAGCTCTCTGTTACCTCTAAATCCACAGGGTGTTTTTTAAAAATCACATCAGATTATTTCTAAAGAAAAGTCAAACCAAGTCAGGACTTTTGTTCTCAAAGCCTTCTTTGGAGTTTAACAGGCTCTCCAAAAGACAAATTTTTGTGGCATATGTTGGTTCTCAGACACAAGGGACTCTGTAACCTTTGGTGTCTTTTGTTTGGAAGGAAAGGCTGTAAAGCTCAGCAGACTCTTATCTGGTTGCCAAGGAAACAAAGCTGCTCAGGGATTAGGATCCAAGTGATCCAAGAGCTTCTAGTGACTTCATTTTTCTTTTATTTTGCAGGTTAATTCAAATATATTAAGTACAAAACAGACCTGGAGATCTAAGTTTCAATCTTTGTTTCCTGTGACTACTAAACACTAAATCAGAGAGTACTTCCCTTTTCAAAGAGCACAATCCATCATAGTTGAACAGCTGACTTCATTGAAAAGTCCTTTAAATGAAGGAATTTAAAAAAAAAAAACAAACAAACATGGATACAGGGCCTCCCTGGTGGCTCAGCAGTTAAGCTCTGCGCTGAGGAGCTGTCCGCAGTGGCGACGCCCGCCTGGGGAGATTCCCACAAGGTGCGGCAGACCTCTCCTGCCTCGCCCGCTGCTCCCCTCAGCAGTGTATTTCCTTCCATCTGCCTGTTCTGCTCCGCACTCTACCTCTGGTGAACCCTTTTGCTGCCCCACGCCTCTGGCCTGTACCCCAGCTTGTATGCATAAATAAATAAATCTTTAAAAAAAGTGGATACTGGGCCTCCCTGGTGGCACAGTCGTTGAGCACTGCGCTTTGGAGCTGGCTTTGGAGCTGTCGGCAGGGGTGACGCGAGTTCGACGCCCAGCCGGGGAGATTCCCACATGGTAGGGCAGACCTCTCCTGCCTCGCCCGCTGCTCCCCTCAGCAGTGTATTTCTGATCTGCCTGTTCTGCTCCCCACTCTGTCTCTGGTGAACCCTCTCGCCGCCCCACGCCTCTGGCCTGTACCTGAGCTTGTATGCATAAATAAATCTTTAAAAAAAAAAAAAAGTGGATATTTAGGAAAGCAAACTGTCCGGGCAGGAAGCAGTGGAACACGCCAAGCTGCCCTGATGTAGTTTATGAACAGCAGAGGTGACAGATTTGCTGAATGAAGCCCTTGATGGAGGAAATACACTAAGATACAACTTCTTGAAAACAATGGGGAAGAGGGGTCATACTTTAAAAACCTCGTTCTTAGCTATTACTTCATTAACAGCTTCCTTAACAAATGTTCATTGGAACAACTTGGTTCTAGTTAATGGCCCTGCTTAAGTGTCTCTAAAGCAAGGTAGTAGCTGGCAGGAATTTGGCCTCTGTTTGCTCACAATGGACACACTAGATTTCACTGAACAAAAGCAAAAAAAAAAAAAAAGAATCCACTTATTCTACCACTTTCTTATTCATTATTTCAGCTATTATTATTCCAGCTATTTCTGTTTTCTGTGGTCAGGGTCATGAAGCAAGAACAGTATCCAAGTCTTGAGATACCCCTAACAGCCAGTGTAACGGAGTGGATATGAATCCGTGAGCCACAGGCGCCTCTTTATGAACTTCATGAAGAAAACAAAAATCTTGGTATGACCTTTCAAATTTTTTGTTTTTAAAATAACACAATAAAAGTCATTCTTAGCACAATGCCATAAATTTGCTCCCTAAAGCTTAACTCTATGTTCTGGAATTTTTAGAATTCTGGAATGCCGAAGGCTGCCTTCCTTTGTCGGTACTGGTAATCTTGCACAGGCTTTTTTGACAGACCTTATAAAAACAGATGAACTATTCTTAAGACTGTAAACCCTATAGTCTAACAAAAGGGCTTACCTAATAAGATATGTTCCTGACATCCAGAAATCACCTGTCAGCCAATATTTTATTGAAAGTTCTAAGAGCATAAAAGAAAAAAGACTTTCAGCTAGATGAATAAATTTGTGGCATTTAAAAATCCCTACCAAGAGGAAAACTGGGTAACCAAGAGACAAGGGTGGAGGAAGGCCATCACTGTAAACTTTTTCATACGTTCTGATTTCTGAATCATGTGCATTAACTAGTCAACAAACTCAACATATTAAGATTCTTAAAAATAAAAAGTAAATTACTACCAGATCGCCAAGAAGTTAAGGGAGAGGTAAGGAAAAGTGGTTCAAAGGAACGAGTACTCACAGCCGAAGCTCCTCAAAGGACTTCACTGAGTAGAGGGGGGAGTTTGGGTCCCGCTGTAGGACTTCCACTTGGTTTGTGTTATCGACAAGGTTGCTTCTGATCAGCTTGTTGAGTAAGGACTGGGCAGCTCTGTCCTCTGGCAGGAGGAAACCAGTAGATTTTCTTCACACTCATCCCCTGTAACTCTGGACCAATAGCCTATGCTTCCACCCGCCCAAAACTTCTTTTCATCCTGTCCCAAGAGTCCCCAGGTAGCCAAGCACAGTTGAAGAAAAACACAATCACATTGACAGGTCTCACTTTCAATTCCCGACCACTAGACTCAAATGGACTGAGCTGCCAATGGAGCTATTTCTAAAAGTCACTTATTCACTCTTCTTCTTAGACCTCCATCTGTATTTTCTCTCTTCTCAAACTTCTATCCCACCATATTCTCACTCATCTGCTGTGAGACTGAGAAGTCCAAGGAGTCAAAAACACTTGCGGACTCCCTGGTGGCCTAGGGGTTAAGTCGCAGCGCTATCACCACTGTGGCCTGAGTTCGATCCTGGCCAGGGAGCTGACCCACACATGGCGCAGCAGACCTCTCCTGTCTACACGCTGCCCTCCCTCAGCAATGTATTTTAGTCAATCTGCCTGTTTTGCTCCCTGCTGTGTCTCTGGTGAATCCTCTTACCCACCATACCTCTGCCCTGCACCCTAGTTTTTGTTAGCAAAAAAAAAAGTAAAAAGCACTTGCACACACTGCCTGACACCTTACCTCACACTCACACCCCCCCCAAGCTCTGTCTATACACATGTTCGCTGCAGTGTCCCTGCTCCACCCCACTCCCTCACTCGGGACCAAAGGCATTTCTCCCAACACGGGCCCAGATGCTTACATATCAGTCTGCCCCTCTGGTGATCAGTCCCACCAGCATCTGAACTTGTTTAGTACCACTCAACAAAAATTTGCATCCTCTTTTATTACACATCCCCACCCACTTACTGCCCTTTACAGAACATTCCCTAAAAAGCTGTCTATGTTCAGCATCTAACGTCCTTTCCTCCCTTTCTCTGTTGAATGTACACAGGCCTTTTTTAAACCTCCTCACTTAACCTCAACAGTCCTTATCCACTCACCAACGACTTCTACACTGTTAAATTAGCCTAATGGTCCATTTTTAGTTCTTAATCAATTTATCGCCTATATTTGACATCCTACTTTTTTTTTTAAGATTTATTTATGCATACAAGCTGGGGTACAGTCCAGAGGCGTGGGGCGGCGAGAGGGTTCACCAGAGACAGAGTGGGGAGCAGAACAGGCAGATCAGAAGTACACTGCTGAGGGGAGCAGCAGGTGAGGCAGGAGAGGTCTGCCGCGCCATGTGGGATTCTCCCTGGCTGGGCGGCAAACTCGCATCGCACGACAGCGCCATAGCACAGCGCTTAACAGCTGCGCCACCAGGGAGGCCCCTTGACATCCTACTTTTGAAACACTGCCTTCTTCTGATTTCTGGGCCACCCCTCCTTTAGTTCTTCTTCTACCTCACTGACTGCTTCTTCTTAATCTCCAGCTGGTTTCGCCTCATTTCCTTGATACTGTAAGTTGGAATGCCACTGACTCCAGGAAGGCAAGTCCTGGGTCATACCTTCTCTTGTAACAGGGTTTCAAATTGTTACCTTTCTCTTCTTCATCTGTTTTCTCTGCGGTGGTATTGGTTTTGATGATGCCTACACAAGAAAACAGTTGTCATAATTAGAAAAGCAAATAGTAAACCCACACCTAGAGGCAGGACAGTGGGAACACTAAACATACGTAGGTGATCAAAATGCAAATATTCAGTTTATCTTTATGCCTCATGGATTTTTGTTCCTAGGGAGTTTCTAAGTGTTTAAGAAAATCTCAAATTTCTACAAATTCTGGCTCACTTCAGAGTGATCAGAATATGCTACCTTTGGCTGACTTATCCTAATTTAAAATAGAACATTATACTCACAAACATTATTAGGTATTAGAGAGAAAATAAAGGAATTAAAAAATAAAAAGAAGTAGCTAAAATTATCACTTTTTATAGAATACATAATTTTAAATCTATAGGACTAAGACTATCAACTTTAAAATGACTACAACTTTAAAATGACTCTAGATAAAAGGTAAAAGAGTTAGGTACAAAGTAAATAAATAGAAATTAGTGGTTTTCATAAATACAGATACAACTGAACAGTTCCTATTTATAACAGTAACTAAAAAGACAAAATACTGCACCAAGAAATAAAGTTAACAAAAAGTATGCAAAATTTATATGAAAACTTTAAAACACTCGTAAAATAATGCAGAGAGCTAAAAAGCTTACAGATATATTAAATTGAACTCTAAAATATTCAATTAATCCAAGGAAGGCAGGGAAGGAGAAGACAAGAAATAAAATATGCGGGGACAAATAGAAAAAAAAAATGGTGAAATTGATAACCTAAACCCAACTTGTCAACAACTGTAATCAAATGTAGTTGCTACAGACAGAATGTTCCAAGGAAAGGACAGATTATTAGAATGGATAAAAAGCAAGATCCAACTGTGAGCTATTTAGAGTTTAAAGGTAAGTTGAAAACAGAAGGAGATACCAAGCAACATAAGGTTAAGAAGGCTGTGGTGGATAAGATAATGCAGACTTCAAGACAAAAAAGTATCACCATAGATAGAGGAATATTTCTAGTAAGACATAAATGAACATACATCTGACAACATATCGGCAAAACATAGGAGGCCTAAATTAAACAAAATTAAAGGGAGAAAGAACTAAAGCAAAAGGTGAACACTAATCAAGATACAGAGGACCTGAGAATACTATCAACCACTGTGGTCTGACATTTATAGGACACTTCATCAATAACTGCAGAGTACATATTCCTTTCAGGAATGTTGTCATGTTGAATGTAATTAACCCAAAACCCTGCCTTCTTTTGGATGAATCACCAAGGAAGGTTGTATGCTGGGACACACATGGACACACATGTGCGCGCGCGCACACACACACGGATTCAACTGAACAAAATAGATTTAAATTAGAAATTAATGAAATAGCTAGTAGATCCCCAGATATTTGTAAATTAAACAAATTTCTAAATGATCCATGGGCCAATGAAGAAAGTAACAGGGAAAACAGAAGATATTTTGAATTGTATGCTAAAAACCAAAAGCAAATAAATAGAAGAAATACAAAGAGTAGACATTAATGAAACAGAAGGTCAACTACAAAAACAAACACTGCCAAAAGGTTATTTTTTAAGAAGATGAGAAAAAACCTAATAACATTTTTAGAAGACTCATTTAACAAAAAGAACACAAGCTGCCAGTATTAGAAATGAAAGCAGGGTATCGATCACAGAACCTATATTCATTAAGACATTCCTACGGGGCACAGAAAGGTATTTCGGGGAAAATGGAAAGACATATCTCAGTTTTTATAAGACACAATATTTTTCATACAACTGTAGCTGCTTTATTTTTTTTTCACCCTTCACCAAAACACCTGTGCCCATACCTCATCTACCTCCCTCCTTCCCTTTCCTCCCCACAACCCCTACCTATTCGGTAACCACTATATTCTTTTTGCTGAGTTCAAGATTTATTCCTAACATGCCAAATAAACATTCATACCTATAAAATAGTAGGAATAAATGTTTATACTGAGTTTCTGAACTGTGAATTTCAATCAAAATAGACATGTAGGATATAAAAGAGTATCTTACAAATGTGCCCTCAAGAAAATGAAACTTATGAACTGATAAGCTGAGACTGATTTCTCATAAATGACTGATTTACAGAAAACTGAAACCCAGCCCTCTACAAATGGACATCTGCCAGGAATATCTCCCCATCCTTGAGCCCATAAACTTGCTACTTGGATTTGTCAAAAGCTCAGAAATAGTGACAGCAAAACTAACAAATCACCAAAATAGTCACTTTGAGAGGTTTCCTGTGCACACAGGAAGAGAACAGCTTGCAAGACAGGAGAGGAGCACTAAAGCCAAACAGAGGATGAAACCTGGGGTACAGCATCACAAAGTACTTTATGTAATGAGAAAACCATGGTTTTTTATTCCTCACAATGATTAACTGTAGTAATGGAATTTTTTTAAATGAAGGAAGTCAACATTGGGAAGTTTTATTTATGATTTCCAGAGACAAAGACAGGAAATGACCCGGGGTTGAACTGGTCTCACAAAATGAGCTGAATTGAGCTTTATTTGTATGACTGAGCTGGTTTTGTCTACTGAAAAATTTTCATGGCTGGTCTCTTAATTTTAGCAGATTCTAACTAAACTCTCCCCTCTTTCCCTGTGCATAATACAGACAGACTACTCCAATCCCTAAAGGGCTTATATGCAGCTTGTTAGGGCTACATGTCCTAAATTGCAATTCCTCTCCTATTCTCAAACTTTTCTATCAACAAATTTGAGTTTACCTCAGAACCCAGATTAACTTTTCAAAAAATTATGTAAAAATTTTTAGAGAAACAATATCAAGAAAACTGGTAGTATAATTAAAATGATTCTTGATTTTAAGGAGTCAGAGGCTAGATCAAACATAGAAAACCAACATCCCCTTCAGTAAAGAAAACAAACTGAATGGTTCTCAAGCCAGTGCTAGGGGCCTCCCTGATGGCGCAAAGGGTTAAGTCTCAGCACTATGAAGATATTGGCAGCCACCGCAGTACAGGTTTGATCCCTGATCCCCAGCCAGAGAGCTGACCTACATGGCACAGCAGACCTCTCCTGTCTCGCCCACTGCTCCCCTCAGGAGTGTATTTCAGTAGATCCGCCTGTTCTGCTCTCCACTCTGTCTCTGGTGAATTCTCTCATCCCCCACACTTCTGGCCTACACCCCAGCTTCTGTATGCGTAAATAAAGAAATCTTTATTTAAAAAAAAAAAAGCCAGTGCTGTCATTTGCAAACACTGCTGACAGAGAGCTGCTTTTGATACTGTAGCTGTGAGTGCAAAACCAAAACACACATAAGCGTCTACCCAGCTATTAGTAACCAGTGACTCACCATTGGTATCTGGTTTGACTTTCTCTTCCTTGATCTGCAAATTATTCATCTGTGAGGGAATAAAAGGAAATAAAACTAAGTCACGCAAATGACCCAATCCAAAGCAGTCCCTTGAGCAAGGAGAAATTCCCACGTGGAAGTATAGCAGGGTTGTGCTGCTCAAGCAGAACAGATAAAAGCCAGGGTGAAAACATCATTTTCTCCATCTTTGACAGCCTTCAAAGTGAGGTGGGGTGGGGTGACAGATGTAACATTAGAAAAAATATGACAGTCTACACCTGTGCTTTTCTTCCAACTTATGTTCTTTGTAAAACATCTAACCTTCACTAAATATCTATGATATCCTTTCAATGGCACACAGTTCCTTTCTAGGCACAGAAGAGAATTTTTTTAAACCCTGAAACCCATATGGTATTAAAGCAATTAAGTCTTTTTTTTTTTAAAGATTTATTTTTATTTATTTATGTATACAAGAACTGGGTGTAGGGCGGAGGTGTGGGAGTGAGAAAATTCACCAGAGACAGAGTGGGGAGTAGAATAGGCTCTGAAATACATTGTTGAGGGGAGCAGCAGGCGAGACAGGAGAGGTCTGCTGTGCCATGTGGGTTAGATCCCTGGTCAGGGATCGAACTCAGGCCACAGTCGCTGGCAATAGCTTGATACTGCTGAGACTTTAACCCCTGCACCACCAGAGAGGCCCTAAGCCTTCTTTTTTTGTCTGATAAGCACCTCCACTAGGAGGTATTTTTTTTTTTAAGATTTATTTATTTATATATACAAGCTAGGGTACAGACCAGAGGTGTGGGGTGGCGAGAGGGTTTACCAGAGACAGAGCGGGGAGCAGAACAGGCAGATCAGAAATACACTGCTGAGGGGAGCAGCGGGTGAGGCAGGAGAGGTCTGCCGCACCATGTGGGATTGGCTGGCCATCAAACTCGCATCGCCACTGCTGACAGCTCCACAGCGCAGCGCTTAACCGCTAAACCACCAGGGAGGCCCCACTAGGAGGTATTCTGAGAAGTCTGTGCCTCATTTCCTTTAGCCTCTACTCTATGTGCTTCCTCCTTTGCTTATTTTTGCTTTATAGTAAAAAATTATAGCTCTTCATAGTAATAAACTATAGCTATGAGTACAACTGTATGCTGAGTCCTCTAAGTCCACCACTATCCTGGAGAACTTTGGGGGCCTCCCAATGCAGGTACTTATCACCAAGATATCTTCCTTACTGCAAATTCACAACAGCCAATCTTAAACTCACTATTCTCCTTATCAAATCTCCTCTTCAACCACTAGTCCTCTTATTAGTTTCACTTGATAAATAACACCTATGAGATCTACCACCTTTGAGAGCAAGGCTGAAACAGTCATCTTTAGCTTCCTTCTCTTTCTGACTCCTGCCCATTATACCTCTACAATTATCTCTTGAACCCATTCTATCATCTTCCCTTCTCCCATCCAATTTAAGCCCTCCGTCTTTGGGAAATCACAGTAATTTCTACATTGATCTGCTTTCCTAATATATTCTATTCCCTGCAGTCAGATAAATATTGCCAGCTTTCAGAGCTAATTTTGTCAGCATCGTTTTTTAAAAAATCCCCAAACCAAGCAAATGAAGGCTCTCCTCTTTAAGTTCTTAATTAAGGTCCAAAGTACACTCCCTATATTTTCTAAACTGCCCCCTATACAACCCAAATACCTTAATCTGTGGGAGTTCTGATTTCTGATCTCTAGACAAGTGGAGCACCTAGGTGCTCTCTTCTTCTAAAAAGCCCTTCACCTCCATCTCTATCTCAAACTCTTGCTCCAATATCCAGTTCAAATGTAAAATTCTACACAAGAAATTTCCCTACTTGTAAATGTCCACTCTGTGCTCAGAAGTCATTTATCACATTCTTGTAACCACTTTCACAGCACTTCCCAATCTAGCCTTCCCAGCTAGACTGTAAAGCTTCTACCTACACTCCATTGGATACAGCCCATTTTAAGTATTTGCTGACAAACTGTACGCCCCAAAACAATAAAGGGTCTCTGGGGAAGAAATATAATATACACAAAAGTTATATTTGGCTTCTAAAAACAGGGACAACAAAAATATCTGTTTTTAAAAAATCAACAGTTCATTATCACCAGTAGAACAGTGAGTCAAACCTACACTTGGATATAAGAAGAGTCACACTCTCTAACTACCTTCCATTGAATGAGTCTAATTCCATTGTTAATCAGTCTAAAACTAAGTCACCTTAAACATCAATGAAACAATTTACAGTGCCTTCCACCAACATTTGCAGATCAAAACAGGAAAACTAAACCGGAATCTGTTATCTGCAAAGAACCACAAATTGCCAACCACGTTAATCTTGGATCTAAAAATCTTAAAACATGGTAGCACAGAATCACTCAAAATAGATCAGGAAGCATCAGTATGTTAAACTAACTTTCCTTACAAGCCCAGCGAGGAGGTGCATTCGGGACGAGAGCGCGTACACTGCGGAGGCAGATCGGCCTCTAGATAAGTTTCTAACTGGCCCAAATGGCAAAAACCGAGGTCGGCCAGGACCCCTGCTATGTACCCCCCGGCCGCGAACTGAAGCCACTCACCGATTTGACAGCCGCCTCCTGCTCGTCCACCGCCAGGGCCCACGAGTCGGTGGCCATGGTCCTAGGGGAAAGGGAGGCCGACTTCCCCCGCAACGTACCGCGCGCACCACCGCAGCACGAAAAAGACACTCACGCCGACCGGAAGTGGGGTTGCGTAAACCTGACGTTACTCGCGCCCGGCGCGTGGCGTCAGCATTTCGCGCCGCGGCCAGCTGGTCTTGGGGTTACGTCCTTTCGCTGGTTTTCGCCGACTTCCACGGTTGTGAGTTCACCGGGCTAGGAGCTCCTTAATGTCTGCGAGGTGAAACTCTCAGTCCTCATGACAGTGCCTTGCTTCGCACTGAAATCCATTTTTGAAATCTTGTCTCCTGTTAACGCATACGCTTGTGAACTACAGATTAAACTCCCAAGAGAACAGTATCTGATGCCAGTTTCTACTGTCAAGAACGCAGTAACAGGTAAGACAAAAAAAGCAAAACCAAACACAGGACTTAAATGTCCATAGTAACACCACTCCAAAAAAATAACAATTTTTTTTTCTTCTGGATCCTTCTAGTCTTCGTCAACATACATCATAGCACAGGTTTTTGTTTTGTTTTTAATATAGTCCTACACAGAGTATACTTACAACTTCAAATTTGACCTTTTAATTTTACAACTAAGTATATTTAATAACCTAATTATCCTTGTAATGGCATTATAATAATCCATCAAGCTCGTCCCACGTAAGTCACCTAACTCCTCTGCCATACCCCCCCCCATAGGTTGCTTCCAACCTTTTATCATTAATTATAGCACTTCAAAGAGCTTCTCCATACCATCAAAGATCACTTTTGTCTTTCCCCACTGGACTGTGAACTTCTCAACTAAAGGAGATCTTACCAGATTAGTGAACCTAGAAAAGTCAATGGACATGGTAGACGTCCATAAATATTTTCCAGTGCGTGGATGAATACATTAATATAGATTTTAACTCACAATGTATCACTCTTAAGACATGTCTTTAGTTACTGCAGCATTTATGTCAAAATATTTAAATGACCTGAACACTATAAAAATTGTCAGTAAGCATCTGAAAAAGTGCTCAAATTATTAGTTATTAAGGAAATGCAAATCAAAGTTACCATGAGATACCACCACACAACTCTAGAGTGAATAAGTGAATAAAATTAGAGAATGACCTTAACATGTGTTGGTAAGGATGTGGAATGTTTAAAAAGATACTCAGTAACACTTGTTAAAGGTGGTATGGCAGATTTTATTCACCACCATTGATACAGCTGAAGAGATCACTGCTGTGGAACCTTGCAGTGGGGGAGAAAGACTGGGCTCAGTTATTGATGAAAATATTCTGTATCTTAATTGGAGTGGTGGTTACACAGGTGTATACAGTTGTCAGAGCTCATGGATATGTACACCTGATCTGCATACAATATGTGTCAAAATACAACAAAGCAAAGTAATGGAAAAAAAACAAAGTTTAAAAAATACAGATAGTAATAATTTGTACTGTAAAGAAACACGGGTGTTCTCAACTCTTTTTTGAAGATTTATTTATTTATGCATACAAGAGCTGGAGTGTAGACCAGAGGGGTGTGGGGGGCTGGGGGGGTGAGAGGATTCACCAGAGACAGGGTGGGGCTGAGCAGAACAGGCAGATCAAATGAAATACACTGCTGAGACGAACATCGGGCGAGACAGGAGATGTCTGCTGTGCCTGTGTGTCAGCTCCCTGACCAGGTATGGAACTCATGCTGCAGTGGCTCTGGATAGCTTCATGGTGCTGCGACTTAACCCGTTGTGCCACCGGGGAGGACCCTGTTAACCTATCGTAAGTATCATAACTCTTAACCTATCATAAGAACAGTGAGGATGCACACAGGAGGCTATAAGAGTAAGGAGGCAAATGTTGTGTTCTTTTCCCAAATGACTTCTAATTCCCAAAATCCTCACCATCTTAAGTTGCTGCTTCAGGACTATGTTGTTTATTAGGAGAGGGCTCTGTGTTTTAAATCCTTATCAGGCAGCAACCCTGGAGGAGATGACAATTGAGTTTCTAAGGAATAATGCTTCTTTTGAGCCTTAATATTTTAAGAATTGATTGGAAATAAATCCAAACCATTAGATTTTGAGGCACCTTTCCCTCTTACTCTCTTAGCTCAAACATCTACACAGCAAAGCTTTTCATTGAAACGAAAAGACTCAATTTTGAGTTCTTTGGGGAAGATGATATTACTTAGGGCAAATATTGAAGTCTGGGAGCCCACTGTCCTCTTTTGATTGTTATTTCATTACAAAGTAGAGCTATTCAACACTGAAAGGCTGATTCTTATATTGCTCCCACTGAAACCCAACTCCTAGAGCAAAATGTGGTCTATGAGGTAACAGAGGCTAGGATTTTTGTTTGTGTTGGATTTGTAGGGTCTGTTTCTTTATTTTACAGCCTGTTTTAAAAAAAATTATTACACTCACCTGCACACATTGGGAGGCTGACTGCCATTTGTTTAATCCTAATGAGTGCTCTCAGGGAGGTCTGAGAGCTGAAGCCCCTGTTGAAACAATAACCCAGCCAGCCACTGTTTGCAGAAGCTCTGGGCAATAGAGTGCCCTCTGTCAGGGCTACCACTCCCTTCCTCAGCTGGCATTTACATTCCAGAAGAAGGGCACCCATACTAAAGCTATTGAGAGGGGCTAGAAATGGAAGAAGGGTATGTTCTCCTGAAACTACGGACTGGACAGCTTCCTGCTCTGGGTCATATTTAGACTGGGCAGATGACGACATAATGAGTTAACATTTTTTAATGCAGCCTACATGATTTATTTGAATCACCTCATTTAATTCTCACGGTACTGATAGATATGGCTATCCCCATTTTACAAATAAATTGAGGTTTAGAGAAACTTATTTTCCCATTTAGCCTACTAAGAGACAGTTCTCTGGTCTGAATTCAGAGCATTCCAATTCAGAGCGCACTGGGCAAAAAAACCCAAGGGCGGAGCAAGTCCTCCTATCTTTTGGGATAGGAGGACTCCTCTCTGGACCCAGAATCTAGACGTGCCAAGGGAGACTTGGGGCTTGGCCCCGGGCCACATTCTAATATTGTTTTGGGTCTGAATCCCAGCTGATATGTGGGTGAACTCAACCTGTATCTTAAATGGAATTGCTTAATCATAGGATGATTTCAGCTTTATTACTCAACTTTCAGTTCCGACTGGCACCTTACCTGTATTTTTTTCAAGATTGATTTATTTATGCATACAAGAGCTGGGGTGAACGCCAGAAGTGTGGGGAAGGTGAGAGGATTCACCAGAGACAGAGTGGGGAGCAGAACAGGCAGACGGACTGAAATACACTGTTGAAGGGAGCAGTGGGCGAGTCAGGAGAGGTCTGCTGCACCATGTGGGAAGCTCCCTGGCCGGGGATCGAACTTGTGCTGCAGTGGCTGTGGATAGCTTCATAGTGCTGAGACTTAAACTGTTGTACCACCAGGGAGGCCCACCTTATCTGTTTTGTTCACCATTGGTGCCCAGTAGTTGTTTAATTAGGGAGTGAATGCATCAAGAAATGAATTAATGATTTGCAGATAACTCTCATGATCATGCCCTTGATTCGGTGGTGTTATCATTCATTTTGAGTGAATGGGTGGGCGAGCCCCTAAGGGCAGCTCTTCTCTGGGAACAACTGCTCTTACTCTGTCATGATGCCTCTGTGTAGGGGGATCAACGAGGGTGAGGGGGAAGGGATGAGGAGTGCTGCAAAAATTTTGAAAATAAGATTGGGAATAATGGCAAAATACCAGACCAAATTTGTATTTGGACTGCAAAGGTCATTTATGATTAATACATTTTTTTTTTAAGATTTATTTTTATTTATCTATGCATACAAGAACTGGAGTGTAGGCCAGAGGTACAGGGGGTGAGAGGATTCACCAGAGACAGAATGGGGAACAGAACAGGCAGATCTACTGAAGTACACTGCTGAAAGGAGCAGCAGGCGAGACAGGGGTGGTCTGCTGCACTATTTGGGAAGCTCCCTGCCAGGGATCGAACTCGTGCTGCAGTGGCTCTGGATAGCTTCATAGTTCTGAGACTTAACTCCTTGCACCACCAGGGAGGCCCAAAAGAGGAAAGTTTAACCATGGCAGTGGATACAGCTAGTCACAGGATGTGTGGGGGCAACTTGGTGGAATTTTTTCTACTCACAATATCCAGGTCTCCCGTGCTCTGACAGGGAGCAGAGAGTTCCAGAGACTAGGACTGTGGAACAACGGATCAGCCATAGGTGATAATCCGAGGCAGAGTGAGGGAATGTACCCTGAACCTCTTTTACTCTGCTCCCTAATGACCTGCAGCATTGGGAGACTCACATTTTTAGTTGCCTTCTCTTTCCCCGAGTCCATCTTAGCTAGAATCCTGGGAGCAGAAACTTACACCTCACTTTTAAAGATTTTTTTAAAAATGTATTTATGCATACAAGAACTGGGGTGCAGGTGGTGAGAGGACACACCAGAGACAGAGTGGGGAGCAGAGCAGGCTCATTGACTGAAATTCACTATTGAGGGGAGCAGTGGGTGTGACAGGAGAGGTCTGTGCCATGTGGGTGAGTGAGCTCCCTGGCTGAGGATTGAACTCATGGCTGGCATAGCTTGATAGTGGTGGCACCATCTGGGAGGCACCTCACCTCACTTTGAAACCCTAGCAGTTTCTTTGAATTTCTGTTTGAACTTCAAAATGGGGTGAGGGAGGAAACATGGTCCTCAAGATGAGACATTGGGGAGGCAAATGAACAGGACTACCAACTTTTTTTAAAAAAAGATTTATTTATGCATACAAGCTGGGGTGTAGGCCAGAGGTGTGGGTGGTGAGAGGATTCACCAGAGACAGAGTGGAGAGCAGAACTGGCAGATCTACTGAAGTACACTGCTGAAAGGAGCAGCAGGCGAGACAGGGGTGGTCTGCTGCACCATTTGGGGAGCTCCCTGCCCAGGGATCAAACTCGTGCTGCAGTGGCTCTTGATAGCTTCATAGCACTTAACCCATTGCACCACCAGGGAGGCCCCAGGATTACCAACTTTTCTGAGACATAGCCTACCATATGAGCAAATTTCAGCAACAGTGGAGTTGAAGCAGAGAGCAAGAGGGGCAGGGAAATAGGGTGAGGCTGGAGAACTCGTTTATATCATACTGAGAAGCATCCAGAGAGAAGACAGACCACAAAGTGTGATCACTTCAGTCATCAGAAAAATGGAGGAAAGGACTGTCCACAGTGTTAAAGGTGCCGAAGAGTCAAATGTGATAATAATTAAGAAGTGGGGAGGGGGCCCAGTAGACTGTGATAGTAGACTCTGGGTGCCTTGATGCTAATATACATCTGAAGAAGTGTGAGCCCACACCTCTGAATCACAGTATTATAGACCAGTTTAAAAAATACCCCCCAGAAAGTTATTGGATTAGCACCGTGTAGGTCATTGGTGTCGGCAATTTCTGAGGGGCAGCGGTCAGGCTGCAGAGGGATAAGAAGTGGGAGTCAGTACTCAGAAGCAACTCTTACAAGATCTTTGGCTCTCAAGGAGAAATGTAAGACGAGAAGGATGAAGCATAGAGGGAGAGATGAATGTAAGTAGGAGAATGCTATGAATGCCCTAAAATATCAATGAGAGAGCTAATTGGTGAGTGAGCTCTGAGGACACAGTAATTAGTGAAGTAAGCCAGTCACAAAAAGATGTACTGTATTCCATTTACGAGAGGTACTGAGAGTAGTAAAGTAGTAGAAAGTCACTGGGTAGTTGTCAGGGACCTCGGGAAAGGGGAGTTATAACTTAGTGGCCATAGTTTCCGTGTCCCAAGATGAGGAGGAAGGAAGTGGATGGTGATGGTTGTGCAATAGGAATAAATACTGCCACACTGTACACTTAAGATGGTAAATTTTTATGTCACATGTGCTTGACCATAATTTAAAACATTGAAAAAATGGGAGGATGGGGAGAAGCTAATGAGATGGGAGAAGCTAAAAGTATGAGAGGCAGGGTCGATGGAGCAAGTCCTTAAAAAGCCAGAAGAGGGAACCTGGTAGATGGGTAGAGAAATTTAGACAGTAAGAATACTTCTCCCACGGGGACAGGAGAGCGAGGATAGGTATGCTTAGAAGAAGGTCTGTTGACAGAAGGTGGAGGGAGTCTCCATGTATGGTGTGGGTGTTTACTTAAGGTTGACAACTGAGGGGGATGGCGGCTTGGGAGTGAGTGAGTTTTGAATGGTTACTGGACAGAATGGGGGAATTAACCAGGACTAATGATCCCTGAGGCTAGAGGCACTGCAGCTTTTTCTGAAGTTGTCTCCTCCACTGATATTAAATATAAAATCAGATAAATAGAACAATATTTGTTTCGCTGGTAATATTTTAGAAATTGACAAAGCAATGCCTAAACTGAGATCTGTTGTTAGCACCGTGCTCTAACCAACTGAGCTAACTGGCCAGGGTAAAATCTGTTGTTGTTAAACTTGAACTTAAATTTACCATTTGTCTGACTTAAACTTACCATTTGTCTGAAGCTTTGACAGTCGCATGTTCTCATGGAATGTGACTCTAAGTGTAATTTCTGTACCAATTTAGAAGCTGTTGGGGTTTTATTAGAACGTAGACCAGCGGACAATACACCTCGCACACTTGGCTACACAACCTAAGCAGGGACTGACTTGTATCCTTTTAAGTCTGATAGTGGGGGAGGTTTTACTCTTAGAGATAAACTAAGAATCTATTAAGTTTTTCTCCAATTGCAGAATCCCAGGGATGCCAGAGCGTATGGATAAAGATAGAACAGTTGTTAAAACCTCAGTACTTCCCAGAAGTTCCATCCAGAGCCCACACCTGCTCCCCATCTACCTCTGGGAAAACCTAGCCACACTCCTGGGTGATACGGCTGCATTAAAGGTCCGCCTGTCTTGCCCAGCCAACTCTCCCTACATGTAAGGTTCGAGCAGCTACATCCAGTCGTCACTGTCAGGCTCCATCTCTTATTTTTTCTTCCACCTACTCCCCTGCCTTCCCCGACCCCCATGTCACAACTAGAACTATCAAGAAGCCCTTTGTGCTGCTGGCGAATACTAATGTCTAAAAATTTCTAACCCAAGGCTGACAGGGGCTGGAGAAAGACAGGATATTAGGCAGGAGTGTGACAAATACCCTCCAAGCAGATGACCCCGCCCTACTGCTGGTAACTTCCCTTTTAAGTGTTTGAAGTGATTCCGGGGAAGTGCTGTCCCAGATTCAGTATTAGGAAAAAAGGGCCCTGGGGCCTCTTGGCCTCATCCTCTCAGGTTCCCTAGGTCCATTCTATCGCATTTGAAAGGTGCTGCAATCTGATGCAACAGAAAAAGAAACTTTTATTTTCAAGCAAAAAAGCAGTCAGGTGAAACTGCAGTGAGTTCTTAGAAACCTTGTATTTATGTTCAGGAAAGAGAAACCTGAGGACGGCCCCTGAAATCCAGAACAGCTTGGCTGGTGTTGGTGACGGGCCTGGCCTCATACATGCGCGAAGCCCGAGCCCGGATGCCATCTGTTTTTTCCAAACCTTCCCTGTGGGTTTCTACCCAGAATTATTTTGTACAGGATATCTAACTTTTAATAGCCTCTTTGGAATAACACATATAAAAACCTGCCATCCTTCCCCTATCATACCCATCCAGTCCGTTTTTTCTTGTGTTCTCAATACATCCAGTGACATCCTGGCACACTGGACTTCTAAACTTCGTGGTTTCTCAGAAACCACCTTTTCTAGCTCCAGTGCATCATCCCACACACCAAAAATAGACTAATTCCCCACCCCCCAAAAAACCAATTTCATCACTTTTCTGTGATGGCGCAACGGGTTAAGTCTCAGCCTATGAAGCTGTCCAGAGCCCCTGCAGCACAAGTTTGATCCCCATTCAGGGAACTAACCCACATGGCGCAGCAGACCACTCCTGTCTCACCCACTGCTCCCCCCTCAGCAGTGTGTTTCAGTCAATCCGCCTGTTCTGCTCCCCACTGTCTCTGGTGAATCTTCTCACAAACCCCCCCCCATACCTCTGGCCTGCACCCCAGCTTGTATGCATAAATAAATGAATCTTTGTTAAAAAATCTAACATTTTATTACTAAATCCAAATCTCATTCAAACCATCAGTCTTCATTTTCTACCTGAGACTTATATGGCCCGCACAGCCAGGCTTCTGTCCACACGACCAGCCTACTGTTTACTGCAAGAGGTTGCTTTGGTCCTGCTCTTCCCTCCCCCTGCTTGGAGCACTCTTCTTGTCACTAGAATTCCGCTTTTCTCCATAGCATACTCTCCTCCCTCATGAGATTTCCTCTAACCTGAGAAATCCTTAACTTTTGAGCTTTGAATGAAGTAGCCCTCATGTTAAATAATAAATGAGAGATGGACACAACAAAGGGAAAAGGCCTATTTCTAGCCCTTTCCTAGACTAGGAAGCTAGAGTGTGAGGCCTTGATATTTATTGACATCTGTCTCCTTTCGAACTAGTGTCCTTTAGTTTGCCAGCAGGAAAAAAAAAAGAAATGTGAGGCGCCCTCTGGTCATGGAGCAGGGCCTTTGGTCTACAGGGACATCCCAGTTGCTCATGTTGAAGCACTGTCAGCTCTGAAAAGGAATAGTGGTAGCAGGTAATGACTAGCACATAGGGGGAGTCTTGTGTATGATTACTAGTACTAGCAACCCAGCACTGCCACTGTTTTCTTTCCTGTACTCACTGATGTCTTAGTAATATGAACACGACATAAGTTCCATTAACACCAATAAAGAATACATTAACAAATGATTAGTTCTTATGCATACAGCAATGAATGACACTCATAAAAAAACAATAAAATCCATTGTTTATGGACACTGAATATATCCAGAATTTTCTATTAGACCAAATCTTCTCTTCCAATGAGTTTTTCTCTTCTAGGGCACAGTTTGTCATTTTATACATAGGAAATTATTGAAAATAATAAACTTTGGGGACTGAAGCTTACCAAGGACTTGGTACATTTTTACGTCACTGATGAGTCTCAAGGCCAGTCAAGGCCACAGAGGCAGCTGTGGACCATTTGAGTCCTGGGAGCCAGGCACTGGCAGGAACGAATGTGGACTGTAGTGACGCTGGGGCAACAGACCAGGGCCATCCACGACAGTCTCACCTTTTTAAAGGACACATACGCCTTTGGGGGGGTCTCTCTCCAGGAAAACGCGTTTAACCTCAAAATACTGCGTACACTTTAGAGACCCCATGAAACCTATCCAGTGAATTCTCAGCGGTCCAAGCCCCCAGGTTAAGAGCCATTGTACTAGTTGTTACCGGACCCCATTTACTGTTACCCAGGTTCAGGGCTACTCAGTAGGTAGGTTATATGTGTTGTGAGAAGGTGGGGGTGCAGTCAGCCGAAGCCTTGTGAGGAGTCTACACTCCTTTAGTTATTGCCCTTGTTTTTAGTTATTTCAGGATTGGTCCGCAGGACTTGGGGGTGAGCATAACATTTCTTCTCTTCTTATAAGACACTCAATATGGGTCAGGGTTGGTCAGAAGCCCAGAGAAGATTCTACACAGCAAGCACCCACTGGAGGAATGTGGCAGGATTGGCAGTCTGTTGGTCTCACTGCAGTCACCATAACAGCAGATTTGGCCCTAAAATACAGAAATGCCTATGAGAAAGGTCTGGGGTTGGGAACAGTCCTCATCCCAGGAAATGCCTCTTCCAGGTTTGGTCCTAGAAAAAGCAGCCATTCTGGAGCAAAGTCAAAGAGCTGCGGAGGACTCCTTTTGGCTCTTGCAATTCAGTTTCATCTCATCTTTGCTGTCACACTGTGGGTACCAATGGCCTTGGCCAGGTATGAGGAAGTGTTCATTATTATTTGCTCTGACAATTCTGCACCAAGATGGCGAGTTAGGATGTAGCACAGGCTTTGGCAGCAACTCTCGCCATGGATGGATGAATAGCTGCAGTCTACCTAGGCCCTTAGTTGCACCTGTTTGGACTCCATGCACCGTGAACAGAGACATTCAGAATCAAGGTGCCAAATATCTGAATGTCACTCCCCAGCTCTATCAAAACTTGCCTTCTGGGATCTGGAGACAAAGTAATGATTTGCGACCAAGGCTGATTACTTCCAGAGCTGCCTTGAGGCTGGCTATAGACTTGAACCATAGTTTTCACTAAGATCCAGACACAGATCATCTTTAATTTGTTTGGGACTCCTAAGGGGTCAGGCTAATACTAGGGAGGTGAAAAAGTGCTGCAAGTGCTTGTCAGATCCAGTTTTGTGGCAAACTAGGGCCACCACTAATTTGCAGTGATGACTTCTCCACAGGACTTGCTCAAGCACAAACAAGGGAACCCCCATACAGTGCCCCTGCTGAGAACAGGTCAAGGTCTGACAACACAAACCTGCAGACACCAAAGGTCCCGGGTTGGCGTAGGGGTCCACGCTCAGCAAATCCCTTCCTGCTGTGGACGTCAGGACAGACGGCTGACAACATGCAGCCCAGCTGTCCTGTCACAAATGAAAGCAGCTCACAGGCCTCAGGCCATCCTCCAACCACAATGGGAGGATCACACACCATTTTATAGGGCCTCCCTTTCTATCTCTGTTCCCACTTCACGTCTACTCTGTCAAGGCCACAGTGCAGGAGGTGGGCCCAAACACTTAGCGAGAGACGGGCTGCCGCCAAGGATCCTGAGCGAGTGACCAGCCAAAGCATTTAGATTAGTATACAGATGGGGAAAATGCTGGCCAAAAAAAAAGACGGAATTTCCAAAAGGTAAATTTCTGTGTATTCACGCCTAATCTTCAAAGATGTGTAAACATTTTTTTTCTACCTTCCCCCATCATTTGCACAATTTTTGTCAAGTCCAAACGTAATTTGAAGTGAGGTAGGTAGTTTCTCTGTACTCGTGCCTTCATCGTTGTGGTGACTGTCAGGCCTGCGCCATGAAAGCACTAGTGTCCCGTGCGGGGGTCACGGGCGGGCACTGGTGACGGGGGAATTCAGTTGGCTATTTTCTCAATCTCGTCCAAATCATCCGTGTCCAATCTTTCAATTTTCTTATCTGAGGAAAAAAGAGTCAGAGAGAGCGATCACACGGGCTTACTGAGGGGACGCAGGCCTAGGGAAGGGGCAGGCAGAAGGGCCAGGTCTGCAGCCCCAGCCAGCCGTTCGTACCCCAAGGCTGCGGAGCCCGAGCAAGGGCTCCTGATAAAGCAGGAGGTTGCTAAGTCTGCTGCTTGGATTCTGCTGCTTGCTGGAGCGGCAAGTTCCTTGGGGTGCTGCTTGCCCACAGCAGTAGCTATGGTTACCTTGGCCCCCTTCCCAATTGATAAACGGGGTGACAGGCTTCCTCATGCAAACGGTATAAAACCTTACTGTTCCTGTTATTGGGGGCCCACTTCCGGGAGCTATCCCGCTGGGCCCGTCGGTGCGACAATTAAACCTCTCTCCACCTCTCTGAGCACCGTCTGATTTCTCTGGAAAGCTGCCGTAACACTGACAGCAACAGTCAGAGCTGCCGGCCGTCAGAAGGCCCAGGGGGAACTGTCTTCCCAGCCCTGGCCCTGGCCTCCCGGTGTGC
>PVIJ01018808.1:0-25362 GCA_004024925.1 Scalopus aquaticus
GTGGGGTGTTGAAGTCTCCTACTATGTATGTATTTTCTTTAATGTCTGTTTTCAGGGATGATAATAATTGTCTGATATATTTTGGTGCTCCTTCATTTGGGGAGTATATGTTGATGATTGTTATATCCTCCTGTTTTATTGTCCCCTTTATCATGATGTAGTGACCAGCTTTGTCTTTTTTTACCTTTTTAAGTTTGAAATCTATTTTATCTGATATAAGTATAGCTGTTCCTGCCTTCTTTCTTGGTCCATTCGCTTGTAGGATTGTTTTTCCATCCTTTAACTATTAATCTCTGTTTATCTTTCTCAATTAAATGTGTTTATTGTAGACAGCAGAAGGTTGGGTTCTGTTTTTTGATCCATCCTGCTATGATGTGTCTTTTAATTGGTGTGTTTAGTCCATTTACATTTAGAACTAATATTGATATACTGTCATCCATATTTGTCTTTTTTAGTTTGTTTTTTTTTTTACCTTTTTTTGATTCTAATCCTTACCTTATTCCGTATTTCCTGGTCTTTCCTCTGTTGATTTTGTCTTCATGGTTTCTTGTAGTAAGTTTTGGAGTGGGGGTTTGGTAGTGATGAATTTCTGTAGTACTGTTTGTCAGGGAAGGTCCATATTCTTTCTTCATAGAGGAGGGAGAGCTTTGCAGGTAGAGTATTTTTGGTTGACATTTGTTGGCATGTAGTATATTACATATGTCTCTCCATTCTCTTCTTGCCTTTAATGTTTCTTCAGAGAAATCTGATGTCAGCCTGATTGGCTTTCCTTTGTAGGTTATTTGTTTCTTTGTCCTCCTCATTTTCAATATATTTTCCTTGTCTTGAATTCTCGATAGTTTTGCTATCATATGTCTTGCTGTTTTTTTTCCTTTCATTGTAATAATTTGGAGATCTTCTGGCTTCCTGTATGTCGATTTTTGTTTCCTTTTTCATGTTTGGGAAGTTCTCTTCAATTATCTCCTTGAGAAGTTTCTCTGTTCCTTTGTCTCTGTCCTCTCCTGGGATTCCTATTTTCTGATGTTTCCTTTTCTCCTGGTGTCAGATAGTTCCTGAAGCTTTTCCTCATTCTTCTTCCTTTGTTTTTCTTTTTCCTTTTCTGTCTTGGTTCTTTCAGTATCTTTATCTTCCAGAGTGCTTATTCTTCCCTGCAGGTGTTTTAATCTGATTTTATGGCTCTCTACTAATGTTTGTAAATCCTCCATTTCCTTCATTTTCTTCTTTATGGATTCATTCTCGTTTTTCAGTTCTTCATTTATATTTCTCAGTTCTTCGTTCTTTTCATTTAATTCTATTTTTTAATGGCAATTCTAAATTCTTTATCTTTAGGCAGATGTAATCTTCTATGTCCATATTATTGGTTTCTGAAGAGGGATTTTTCTTTCTGTGGTGTATTGTTTTGAGGGTCATTTGTAATTTTTTTTCTTCCTGTTGTTGGCCTTCTGCTTTACTCTGATTGTTGCATTCCTGTGCTTTTGGTGTCGGCGGGCATGCTTCTTCGTTCTACTTGCAGAGGAGTGTTTGTTGTCTCCTAGTGTCTGAGTTGCCTTGGCTGTGGCTGGGTATCTCCTGGATTTTCTTTTTTCTCTGTTGAATTTCTGTGTTTTGTGGCGTGTCTCCAATGTGTTTCCGGTTCCGGGTGGAATTAGGGTAGGAAAAAGGGGTGGTGATTTGTAGTTAAAAAAAAAAAATATATATATATATATAAATAATAAATAATATATATATAAATAATAAAAAAATTAAAGTAGAAAAAAATAAAAAAGTTATTGGGTAGATGTAAGCTTGGAGAGAGTTTTGTAGTCCTTTTGCTTTTAGGTTTTGGAGTTTGCGGGTAGGCCCCCTGCTAGGGTTCAACCCCCCTTTCCAGTGTCAAATGTTGCTGTTGTCCTACTGTCGCTGCTGTCATTTTATAGTTGCTAGTAGTCTTTCTCTTCTTTCTCTCTCCGCCCCCCCTTTTTATTTTTCTTCTTCCCCTCAGTGTTTGCCTGGGGGTTATCCCTGCCCCTGTGGTTATGTCTGGTGGGGAGGGGTCGAGAGTTCCTGATCTTAAGTTTCTTTTCTGCTGCTTGGGCCCCACTTCTCCACAATGGGGTTCAGGGGTGGAGGTTGTGGACAGCTGTTGGTGCCCACCTAGGTTCTCGGGGGCCACTGTGCAACCTCCTAGAAGTTGGGTGTGGTGCCACGACAGGGGGTGGGGGGGAGCTCTATTTTCCTTTCTGTAGCCCTCCTGTGTGCCAAGATGCAGACTCTTTGTGGAGGAGGGTGTGGTTGGAGACAGTTCCAGCAGGAGTCTGGATCCCAGTTCAGGTTACCTCCAGACAGGTTAGAGAAAAGTAGAGTTCTCTAACATCAGCTTTTGGTGTCAGGTTACAGAGTAGGGAGGAGATTGTTTGAGGTGGTCTCTGCAGTTTTTCTGGCTAGACCAGTTTCTCAGGCCAGTATATCACCTAGCAACCAGTGGGGGATTAGACCCCACAGGGTGCTGGCAGTTTGTTCTCCCACTAAGATGTTACCTAGCCCCAGGTGGGGGATGGAAAGCAGTGACCCTGGAGCTTTCCTGCACTTCAGAGCTGCCACACAGTGAAAAGAGGGGGCTCCTGGGGTGGGTCTCGCTCCTGTTAGTCTAACCTTGTATTCAGTGGTGCTCTGTAAAGCTGGTTTGTCCGCCTCTCCTTACTTTTGTTCCTCTGTGTGGGGTTCGGTGGCTTTTCTCTTCTTTTTACTCAGACTTTTAGGTTTATCTTTAAGTCTAAAGCACCCACAGGGATGATTGTATTGTGTAGGGCATTCAGTTATCCTGAGATCGGCTCTCAAAATTAGGGATTTTTCTGTCCTTAAATCTATATTTTGTGGGAGAGCCTAACCCTAGCGTCTGTTCGCCGCCATGTTTTGGGGCGTGTGTCTTTGCTTTTGCTTTTGATGTTTTGATGTCATCTAAGAACTAATGCCTAAACCGAAGTTATAAAAATTTACTGCTATGATTTCAGCTAAGAATTTTATAGTCTTTACTAATACATGCAGGTCTGTAGTCCATTTTGAGTTGATTTTTGAGTATAGAGTAAGCTTACAAAACAAGCCAACTTCATTCTTTTTCATCTGTGTATCTGTCCTAGCACTGTTTTCTAAAAAGACTGTTCTTTCTTTATGGTATATTCTTGACAAACTTGTCAAAAATCAATTGAACGTTAAATGTAAAAGTTAATTTATGAGCTCTCGCTATAGTCCTGTTATAAGTGAAACCATTCGATATTTTTCTCTTTCTTTCTGGCTTATTTCACTGAGTATGATCCCCTCTAATTCCATCCATGTCGCTGCAAATTGCATGTGTTTATCTTCTTTCCATGCTGTATAGTATTCCATTGTGTATATGTACCACATCTTCTGGATCCAGTCATCTATTCATCTATAGGGAGGCCAGGTGGGAGAGAGACAATCAGTGGGGTGGGGGGGGGGGGGAAGGAGCCGGAGGGAGGGAAGGGAAAGGGCACAAAATGGAATAGAAAAGAACACAAGGGACCATGGAGATGGATCACGGGTGAATTGGTGGTGGGCTACCCTAGGGGAATGCAAAATGTAAAAGACATAAATAACAATAAAAATATATATTATTAAAAAAAAAAAAGAAAATTTAAAAAAAAAAATTTATGAGCTCTCAATTCTCTTCCGTTGATCTATATGCCTGTGATACCAGTACCACAATTATCTTAAATATTATTACTTCATAGTAATTTGGATATCAGGATATCAGGAAGTGAGTACTCTAGCTCTATTTTTCAAGATTGTATTGAGAATTCTAGTCTCTTATATTTACATATGACTTTTAGAATCAGCTTGTCAAGTTCTAGAATAAGCTAGCTAGGTTTTTTATTGTATTGAATCTGTAGATCATTTTGAAGAGAATTGCCATCTTAGCAATATTTACTGTTTGACTCCAAATAAAAATATGTTTTTTAATTTTATCACTAATTTCTTTCAGAAGTACTTTATAGTTTTCAGCCTACAAGTTTGGTCAGTCCTTTCTTAAATTCATCTCTATTTTCTTTTTTTATGCTGTTATAAATGGAATTGTTTCCTTAATTTCATTTCAGATTGTTCATTGCTAATATATTGATATGCACATGATTTTAGATATGTCAAATATTCTATAGTCTTCTTGAACTTGCTATTATCTCTAACAGTTTTTTAGTGACTGCCTTAGGACTTTCCATATATAAAATCATGCAGGCTTTTAATAAAGAAACTTTTATTTATTCACTTCCAATCTGGACATTTCTTTTTCTTCTTAATTACCCTCACAAGTTTTTTAAGTATTTTTAAAAGAGAGAGAAATAATTATTTGATGCTCTCATGCAGTCACAGTAGCTCACCTTCCTTTCATTCTCTTCTCGTATGCATCCTTTTCTACAGTCTTACGCTACTTGCCCTTTAAATATCTTAATCTCTTATTTCTTCCATGTATATAGTCTCTTTTTCAGTATAATAGAATGAAAAAAAAAATTTGGAAGCAGGCAAGTCTGAGCTCTGGGTTTGAATGTGAAGTCTGCAACCTAATAGCTATATTTTCTTGGAAAAAAAGACAAACGGAGAAGAGACCAGGAAAGAAGATGGATAATCTTAGCTCTTTTTATTTGAATAGTACCTTATGAAGCTAACCTGATAACGTTGTTTTAAAGATTAAACAGGGACCTTAGTTCTTTTTACCACCTTGCAAGGTGGCAGGTGAAAAACCTGAAAAAGCAGCTGAAAAAACCTGAAGCCAAGAAAGCTGATGCTGAAAGCAAGGTTGAGATGGCCAAGGCCAAAACCCCTAAGAAGGGGAACCTACACTGTAGCCAGAACCATGTTCTAATCAGAGAAATTGGCAGATATTCCTGAACTGCTATGTATTACAGAAAGGCCATGTACAAGAGAAAGTATTCAACAGCTAAATCCAGAACTGAAAAAGAAGGTTCTTGCTGTCACAACTATCACAAAACCAGTTGTTGATGACAAGAATAACAGCGTTTGAGGGTTATATTTTGCATAATGCTTACTTACTATCCTTGAAGATTAACCTGAAAGCTGTTAAGCCATTGCAAAACACCTTTCAGTCAGTATGTGAGAAAACTGTGAGCTAGTATCACTTGTGGGACTATGCTGATCATCTTAACTGGGTTCACAGAGGCAACAGGGTGGTTTTCTTAAATCAGATGGGCAATGGTTTTCTACTTGTGACTAGACCTCTCCCCTTCAATTGAGTTCCTCTGCATAGGAAACAACAGAACTTTTTCATTGCCACCTCCACAAAATTGGTATCAGCAGTGTGAAAATCCCAAAATATCTCACTGATGCTTACTTCAAAAAGAAGAACCTGCATAAGCACTGATGCCAGGAAGGTGAGATTATCAACATAGAAGAGACACAAGATTACAGAGCAGTGTAAGGTTGATCAGAAAGCCATGGGCTTACAAATTCTGCCAAAAATCAAAGTTGTTCCTCAGTTCCAGGGCTACCTCTGCTCTGAGTTTGCTCTCACAGATGGAATGGAATTTACACTCACAAGCTGGGGTTCTAAATTTCTTACCAAAAAAAAATAATAAAATTGAATATTAAATTCATTAAAAACATTAAGCAAGATAACATTTATAAAATATGTGATAACAAGTAGACACTCTTAAAATGTTCTATAACTATTAGTAGTTATTTGTAATCTAGTTATAGGTCTATCAGTCTTTACTATAAAATTGTAAACACCCTGGGGGCAAGGATTATTTGTAGTAGTAAAAATAGTGGTAGCATTTGTTATTGAACGTTCTGCACATACTGTGCTGATGGTGTTATGTCCCTAAATATATTTCAGGTAACTTTTTTTTAAGCATTTGTGACAGTTTGCATCATATTTGTTATTTCTCTCCTTTAGAGGGCATAAAATGGATCTACTTTCTACCCATTATCTCTTTTTTAAGTTTTTGTCATCTTATTGGTCTACAGTTAGTTGATTGAAGTTATAAATGTTTCAGAGTAGAATCAGAGCTATAGATAATTTGAAAGTGGTATGCTCATGTTCTTTAAATATAATATCAACCCATATCATTTGATTCAGCCTCCCATTTTTAGCTAACATACCTAGAATATTTAATCTTCCTTAATGAGCTTACTGGGAATATTATGTTGGGTTTTTTTTTAATATTAAACCAGTGATATACTTGAAGAAAAAAATCAAATGGAATCACAACAGCCTAGTCCAATCATGAAAGTAACGGAATAAAGATAGCAACAGTAATTTTCCAGGTTCATAGCCAGGCATGTTATGTACATCAGTAATTCTAAATTTGCATTTTAACTAGGTCTTGGTGATTTCCTAACATCTGTCATCCATCAAGATCAAGCATGATTTCAAGGGTGGCCCTATATAAAAGGCATAGAATTCTCTCTCTGTTCCCGACCTCCTTTCCCTGGAAATTTTTGTCCTAAAAGAGACTTAGAGATCTCTATGGTCTACACCCTTCTTCCCTCCCATGCCTGCAGCTGCAATTTGGAGCAGTACCATGGTCACACTATAACTTTCCAATGAATCGCCTTGTAGCTCTGGAATGTGCTTTTCTGAGATGAGAGCACAGAGAATAGCCATGGGTTTGGAGCACACAACCTGGCAGCATCTGAGGGAGCAGCCAAGTACAAGCACACAGTACTAATCTTCTATAGCCAAAGAAGCACAAATGCAGAAAAACCAAGTGTGAGACTGGATTTGACTTCCTGCCCTAACAGGGCTGCCACACCTTCCTGCCCCTTTTCTCCCTATTTGCCTCTGTCAAGTGACCTGTTCTGCCCTGTATCCCAGCTGCTGAGAGGCCCAAAGCACTTGGGGCAGCCAGCTGGCAGTCTTGGTAGTCTCACCCTTGTTGTGCTCATTTCTTGGCTCTACAGTTGTAATTAGCTTGAGCCAAATCAGCTCCATGCTCCACAGAAAACTGGAGCAAACAGAACTTCCAAAGCAATTCTTTGGAAGACTGTCTGTCTTCTTCATAAGAGACACTAAGATGTATGAACAGATACCCTGTTTTTCCCATACCAGTTGGCCTGGCAGTGATACTAATTTTAAAAATCCTAATCTTCACATTTATTTACACAGATATCAATGAGAGTGACAGATACAAGGGCATATAGACAGGTACTTGATTAGATGAGAATTATAACCAGGTATCATGCATTGCACTGGTACTTGCCCATGTCTTCATAATAAGCCTACATGTAGTAATTTATGTTTTTCCGTGTTTATTCCTCTTATTTAACCCTCCAAGGTCAAGGATTATGACTTTAACTGAGACAATGACTATGTTCTGGTTTTGGTGCAGGACTGTTAATGTAATACACTTAACAAGTATATGTAAATAGGAAAGATAATGGCAGAAATAACTAAGGATGTGGTGTGAGATTATGTATTCATTGAGGACAACCACGTTCATGGAGATATACTACAAATACTATAATTTCTCTGAAGAGACTAAGAAGGAGGCTATGAGGAAGGAATTTCCAAGAATATTCTGCTGTGGGAAGGAAGTGAAATCTAGTCTATACCCATTTTATAGGAGATGATACACGTGGGCATCAGGCCCCTGCAGAATGTTCCACCAATGTATACACATCGGGAGGGCAACAAAGAAGGACACTGAGGGAAGTACAGGGAGGTACAAGATCAACTCTGATTAAGGATGATTAAGAAAAAAAAGAAACCAGTGGATAATGATTCCATGTTTTAAAGCATTTGTTATCATTAATTCAGACTGAGAGGTCAAGAAAAAATTAAGTAGCCACAGGTAGAAGATGAAAGGTTGCAAGCATAGCATTTAACATTAAATGAAACTTAATTACCTAAGGAAAGGAACCCATGATTTAAATTTAACAAAAAGAACTGCGTCATCTAGGGGATGTTAGTGGGAGAGATTTTCCAGGTCTCCACTCTCCCTGTTGGGAATCTGAAGTAAGAGCATTTGTGACTTTTACAGGACCAGAGAAGAGGTAACATACAAGCCAAATTTCTAAGTAGTCTCTGATGTCATTTATTATTCATACTCATTTCTGTATTGAAAGTATAGTGTTGAGGGTATTTCTTAGTCCTCACATATAATGAGAAGAGTATCATTCTAGCCATCAGAAAATTCAGTCATGTCATGTGGAAATAACAAGGCCTATTGTTGCAAGGATTAAATAGCAAAATAAGAGGTATTGTTCAATTAGCAGACCTTAATATAGTCCTGTTTTTGCACATCATCCTGCAATGCAGGTAACAGCATTTATAAGAAAAAATTTTAGCTTCTGTCCAAAAACAGCTATATGAAAATAAAACTGATCTTTGTAAAAAGACTAACTACTTTCAGTCTTAGGTGCTCTACTAACCTTAGATTCCCTTTTGCCATTTTAGATATAGAAAATACTATGTTAGAATAAATGTCATTTCTCTGTCAAAGTATCTACGTGCACGCTCTTGTTGCTAAAATGCTGCTCAGTGGTGGAGGTACACCAGAGACATGCTGATTTTTAGGGTTATTTATAGTTGTGTTCTCATGAATTGTGACCTCTTGGGGTGCATAATTTCCTAAAATATTTCCTTTAGGCCATAGATCACCTTTAATATCATCAAGTATGCAACTCTAAGCATTAACAGCTTAGAGTGTTGCATACATACTCCAAAATCAAGAAATCACTCATAAATAGCAAGCTTTTATATTTGTGGTTTATATTTCAATCAGTATCTCTCCCCCCGTCATTTCTAGTTGATTTGTCTAGCTATCTTTTTTCTTTTTTTAGTTAATAAAGTATCTTTGCTTATCTTCTATAAGAGGTGTATCTATTGGTATGAGGGTTTTCCTATCATCCAGTTCATTTAAAACACTTTAGCTGCTTTTATTTAGTCTGGAAGGAAAATCAAACTATATATATATTTTTTTTTAAAGGTTTATTTTTCTTTTATTTTTACATACAAGCTGGGGTACAGGCCAGAGGCGTGGGGCGGCGAGAGGGTTCACCAGAGCCAGAGCAGGGGGCAGAACAGGCAGATCAGATATACACTGCTGAGGGGAGCAGCGGGAGAGGCAGGAGAGGTCTGCCGCACCATGTGGGATTCTCCCTGGCTGGGCGTCGAACTCGCGTCACCGCTGCCGACAGCTCCACAGCGCAGCGCTTAACCGCTGCGCCACCGGGGAGGCCCAAAATCAAACTATGTTTATTCAAAATATGAATCATTTGAATTTTAACTTTTTGTCTCTGCTAGTGCATACATTATTTCAAACTAATGAAATACTGGCAATGATGGTAAGCTACAGAGTGAAAATTTTCTGACATTTAATAGGAAGTACTTTTTATATAGCCATATTTTTTATAATTTAATTTCATAAATATGAGCCCTCAAACTATAGTAGTACATACTATACAAAAATAAGGTAAACAATTATATTTTGTTCCTGTAATTACCTGAAAAGCAGTTTTACTCACTATAAGACCAAATCCACATATATTCTTTTGTGTAATTATATGAATTACCTTAGATAGGGGCTGTGTAATTTGAAGTAAGAACAACTGAGTAACTGAATTTAAAAGGAGTTGTTGTTTAAAATAAAATAAAAAGAATAAAAATAAATATTTAATTCCTCTGATCTTCACCTTCATTCATAAGGATCACAACTTATTTTAGAAGCCATATCAATGTCAAAAACGGAATACTCTGCTGTCATTTAAAAATAAGGAGTATAAAACTTCTTTATTATCATGGAGTGATCTTCAGGATGTAACATAAAAACAAATGAACAAACTCTAAGATAATGTACAAGTTATACCAGCAGTTATTTTAAAAACTATTGTATTGGAGCAATATGAACTTATTTGCTTTATATATATAAAATATCTCTGAAATGATACATAAGATACTGGTACCAATAGTTTTCCCATGGGGGGACAACAAAGTGTTTGGGGAAGGAAGGACGAGTGAATTTTCAACCATGTTAATAAAATGTTTTGTGATAAAAAATATTAAACAGAAGTGAGGACCAACATTAAATTCTGTTAATGCTTGAACCTGACTTTCAGTTATTCTTACATAGAGTCAGTTTCACTGATATCTGAGTATTTCTTTCCAGGTAGTGGGATTATTCATCTGTGGTTTGGTTATTTGTGTTTGTTGGTTTATATGCCTTTCAATAAAAATATTATAAGGGGACTCCCTAGTGGCGAAATGGGTTAGCACTGCGGCGCAAGTTTGATGCCCCGCCAGGGAGAATCCCACAGGGTGCAGCAGATCTCTTCTGCCTCGCCTGCTGCTCCCCTCAGCAGTGTATTTCTGTGGAT
This sequence comes from Scalopus aquaticus, assembly GCA_004024925.1. Classification (NCBI taxonomy): domain Eukaryota; kingdom Metazoa; phylum Chordata; class Mammalia; order Eulipotyphla; family Talpidae; genus Scalopus; species Scalopus aquaticus. Next base: position 10,324 of record PVIJ01018808.1, read on the forward strand.
CTGCCTGTTCTGCTCCCCACTCTGTCACTGGTGAATCCTCTCACCACCTCACACCTTTGGCCTGCACCCCAGCTTGTATGCAAAAATAAAATAAATCTTTAAAAAATATTATAGTCATGGAACTTAGAATTGGATTGGTCCTTATATATTAGTTGCAAATTACTAATTGGAAGGCACAGTGTCAGCTATAAAAAGTTTGTCCCTTTTTCAGAATTAAAGTTGACTGTTCATTGGGGTTTATTTCTTGATTGTGTTCTGTTCCATTGATCATTTGTCTGTTTCTATCTCAATACCACACTGTCCTAACTACTACAGTTTCATAGTAAATATTGAAGTTGGGTGGTGTCAGTCTACCAACTTTGTTCCTCTCCTTCAATATCATGTTGGCAGTTCTAGGTCTTTTACCTCTCTGTATAAACTTTAGAGTCAGTTTGCCAGTATTTATAGAATAACTTGCTTTTAATTGGGATTGTATTGAATTTATAGAGCAAATTGGAGGAAACTGACACCTTTAATCTTCTTATCCTTGAATATGGAACATCATTTATTTAGGTCTTCTGTGTTTTCTTTTCTCAGAGATTTGTAGTTTTCCTCATATAGATCTTGTAGTTAATTTGTTAGATTGATACCAAAGTATTTCATTTTGGGGTATGCTAATCCATGTAATGATATATTGTTTTTTTTTTATTTTGTCTGCATTTATTGCGATAGTGTTGATTTACAACACCATATATGTTTTAGGCATACAGATTCAAAACTCTACAAATGGATGTTATCACACCATGCATACCATCAGAGCATCAATAATCCTCTACTAGACTACACTGGGCCTCTTGTCCCCTCTCTTTCCACTCCCTACATACTCCCCTTCTGGTCACCTTTAATATGCAGTCAGATTTCAAGGGTTTATTTTGATTTCTCTGTTCCTTTGCTTCATTTTTATATTCCATATATGCATGAAATCATCCTATATTTATCTTTCTCTGACTTATTTTGCTTAGCACAATACATTCCAGCTCTATGGCTGCTGTTGCAAGCCCCATGATTTCTTCTTTTTTAATAGCTGAGTCATATTCCATTATATCGATATACATCTTATTAATCCACTTATCTGTCATTGGGTATTAGTGCCAACAACCTAAGGGTTGTTTCTATACATTGAGCATTGTAAATAATGCTGCAGTAAACATAGTAGTGCATATATCCCTTCAAATTTAATTTTTTGTATCCTTTGGGTAGATACCTAAGAGTGGAATTGCTGGCATATTTGCAGCTCTGTTTAATACTTTGAAAAACCTCTGTACTAGTTTCCATAGGGACTGGACATTCTATATTGCTACCAACAGTATATAAGTGCTCCTTTTTCTCAAGAGCCTTGCCAGTGCTTTTTCTTTCTGGTCTTTTTGATATGGACCATATTCTCATGGATGTAGATAATATCACATTATGGTTTTGATTTGCATTTAATGTGATGATGAACATCTTTTTCATGTGTCTGTTGGCCAGTTGTATGTCCTCTTTAGAGAAATGTCTGTTGAGCTCTTTTACCTGTTTTTGTTTTTGCCTTTTTGCTGTTTTTTTGATTGGGTTTTCTTGTTGAATTGAATGAGTTCTTTGTAGATTTTGGATATTAGCCTTTCTTCCATTCATCAATGTGGTTTTTTTGTTTGTTTATTTTAACGATAGATTCTTTCACTGTGCAGAATCTGCAAGATTTTTATTATACATAATCCCATTCATTTATTTTTTCTTTTTTCTTGTCATTGAGTTGAATCTCCAAAGACATCCCTGAAAACAATCTCTTGGAGTGTTTTGCCTGTGTTTTCTTCTATATGCTTTATGGTTTCAGGTCTTACACCCAAATCTTTGATCCATTTTGAATTAATTTTTTTCCTAGGGTATGAGATAGTGCTCTAACTTCATTCTTTTACAGATAGCTATCCAATTTTTCCAATACCATTTGTTAAATTGATTTTCCTTTCTCAAGTGTATGTTCTAATGACTAACTGAGCAAAGATGAAAGACCTATAGAGTGAAAGCTTTAGACATTGTTAAAATAAATAGAAGACACAAAGAAATAGAAACCTAGCCCTTCCTAGTTCTGTATTGGAAGAATTAACATTGTTAAAATGGCCATCTTACCCAAAGCAAGATACAGATTCAGTGCAATCTCTATTAATCTTTCAATAGCATTCTTCGAAGAAATAGAACTGCCAAAACAGTCCTGACAAAAAAAAGAATGAATGGTAGCACCATAGTCCCAGATTTCAAACTATACTAGTCAGCTGGAGTAATCAAAATAGTATGTTATTATAATAAAACTAGATACACAGATGAATGTAATTGGGATGCCCTACACCTCGCAAGAAATAAATCTACACTCCTGTGGCCAGTAAACTTATGACAAAGAAACCAGGAACATAGTGTTTTTAATTTTAAATTAAACTGTTGTTGGTACAAAAGAAAGCAATTGCCTTTTCTACTACCCTTATATTGTCTATTAATCTTAACATCCCGTCACTTTGCTCTTACTGCCTTCTAGTCCCAGGAGTACTTTTGTCATTTTCTTCAGATTGTGTAAGTTGATGATCATGGTATATAAAACAAATATGATTGTATGGCTTCCTTCCCAATCTGTAGGTTTGTATTTGTTTTTCTCTCCTTAGCATATTAATAAGGAGTTCCATTCTAAAACTGAAAAAGAGTGGTGAGAGGGCACATCCGTGCCTTGTGTATCACCTTAGTGGGAGAGCTTCTAGTTTCTCACCATTGAATATGATGTTAGTTATAGATCTTTCTAGATAGTTTTTATCAAATTAAGAATATTTCTCTCTGTTCCTACATTTCTGAGAATTTTTATTAATAGTGGGTATTGAATTTAGTCAAATGTTTACTCTGCATCTCTTGATGTGATTGTGTGATTTCTCTTTAAATCTGTTGATGTGATAGATTACATTGTTTTTTTTAATATTGAGGGAACTTTGCATACCCGGGATAAATCTCATTTGAAGGTGTCACTACTTTTCTACATCATTGCATGTGATTTGCTAATATATTTTTGAGGATTTTAGCTTTTATATTGAAGAGATATGTTGATTTTTTGTTTGCCTTTCCCATCTTTGTCTACTTTTCATATTAGGGTAATACTGATCTCAGAATAAAATTAGAACTATTCTTTCTGCCTCTGTCCTCTGAAAGAGATTGGAGAGAATTGGTGTAAGTTCTTCACTTTATACTTGGTCATATTTACCAATTAACTTATAAGAGACTGGTTCTTTCTGTTTTGGAAGATTATCGATGACTGAGTTGTTTTTTAATTAATACTTTTTTTTTTACTTACTTCAATTTTAATCTGCTATTCTATTGTCTAGCTTCTTAAGGAGAAAAGAATTTTCAATTTTATATCAGTCTTCTTTTCCAGTATGTACATTCAATGTTATAAATTTCCTTCAAAGCACTTCTTTCTCTACAGCCCACAAATTTTGGTGAAGTTGTGATTCTATATTCATTTACTTAAAAATACTTTTTGTAAAATTTTTGTTGGGTATTTTAATAACCATTTGTTGTTTAAAAGTTTGTACTTTGGGCCTCCCTGATGGTGCAACGGGTTAAGTGCAGCACTGTGGAGCTGTCAGCGGCTATGGCGCGAGTTCATGCCCAGCCCGGAAGAATCCCACACGGAATGGCAGCCCTTTCCTGCTTCGCCCCCTGCTCCCCTCAGCAGTGTATTTCAGTAGCTATGGCTGTTGTGCTCCCCACTCTGTCTCTGGTGAATCCTCTCACCACCCCACACCTCTGGCCTACACCCCAGCTTGTATGCAAAAATTAAAGAAAAAAGTTTGTACTTTAATCTCTATATATTTGGGGATTTTTTCCAATTACACTGGTCAACAGTGAAATCGTTACTGACTTTAAAAGGCTCTAATATGTAGTATCTTGGTGTCCTGAACATGAATATAACCCTGAAAAGTTTTTATTAGTCTCATTTTGAAGATACTTCATGTACTTTATTTAATGTTTGACTGTGTAAATTTATCCAGAAGGACTGCAACAACATCCTAATTCAGCCCAGAATGATGTAATATTGCATCACCTTGCATAATACCATCATGCACACATCATCCAGAGTTGATTGCATCATTTTCAGATGCAATTCAATACTACTGCCAGGTGGCTGCTAAAGTACGCTGACGTCAGCAGTGCACTATAGAAAGCCCTAAAGGTTGAGCATTGAAAATATTTCAGACTTTGTTTGAGACAGTTTAAGCTACTGTTCCATAGAACTGTTATTATTTTATCCATTTAGGCACAATACAGAACAGTCATGCCTTGAAAGTGCATTAATAGTGTGAACAATTTCTGCTCTATTTGTGGAGAAGTGACATTTGCCAACCAGAAGAAAAGTATCACTTCTCAAGTGAAGAAGGTTTATCATCTTTACTTCAGATGCAAGATTGGTGACCAAGACAAGTCTTGTGCCCCGCATATATGCTATGCTCCATGTACAGCACAGCTTTCACAGTGGTTAAGTGGCAAAAGACCATTAATGCCATTTGCAGTGCCCATGTTGTGCAGAGAGCCAAGCAACCACATAAAAGACTGTTACTTCTGCTTGGTTCCTCCTCTTTCTGGCAGAATAACGAAGCAAAAGAAGTTGAAAATAGTCTACCCAAACATTCTGTCTGCATTGAGACCAGTTCCACATGGTGAGGGACTTCCTATTCCAGAACTTCCATCAGAATATTCTCTAGATTCATCTGATGAGGACAAGAGTGAGCTGACCTGTTCTTCTCCTGTTCCATCATCATGCAGTGATCCAGATTTTCACTGTGGTGTATCATCAACATCACACAGACTAACACAGGAAGAACTAAATGACTTGGTTCATGATTTGGTCTTATCCAAGAACAAGGCAGAATTGCAGGATCAAGACTCCAACCATGGAATCTTCTAGATGTCACAATTACTTTATTTTTTTAAATTTTTTCTTGTTATTTATATCTTTCACATTTTGTTTTCCCCTTAGGTAGCCCACCACCAATTCACCTGTGACCCATCACCATGGTCCCTTCACAATTACTTTATATTGAAAGCACCACCAGCAGTTGGAGCCTTTCTTCAGAAAGGAAAGTACTCTGGTATTCTGTTCCAATATTGAGGGCCTCATGAATGCCTTAGAAATCACTCATGACCCACAAGAATGGAGACTATATCTAGACTCTTCAAAACTGAGTCTTAAGGCTGTGCTTTTGCACAGTGGAAACCATCTTCCATCTATTCTATTACTGAACATCTGTACAAGAGACAAGCAAAGAAATCTAAGAAGTAGTCTATGACTTGATTTTTTACAGGTATTAACTGTTAGGCCTATTACTATTGGCATGCATTTCATGATGTAAACATCCATTTATTGCAGATTACAAAAAAGCTAGAGCCAAAATCAGAATTTGACTGTCATATTCATGTTGATCACACATACAAATTGATAGGAAATGACTAATTTCATTTCAATAACATGACTTTTGTAAAATTTTGTTGATTAGTGTTGTCTTTCTGTCCTCTAATTCTCATTTCATTCCTTTGTGATCTGAGAACAAATGTTACAAACTTTCTAGTTTAAATTTTTTAACATCTCCACTCATAACATGGAGGAATAGAGAAGGTGGAATTGACATTTCTCCTAAAAACTAATATAAAAAAGGACTGATGCGAGCTCTTAACATAGCCCTCATGCTTCGAACTGTCTATACAGCACCAAGACTTCTGCAGGGTTGTCAAGAACTTCAAAACAAACAAATGAAAATAAAACAACAAACCAGGATTGTTCTCTGCAAGTACCCAACCACAGTGGGAAGTCCATTACACCTAGCCTGCCACCACCTCCCAGCAGACTGAGCCCCAGCGTCGGGCTCCCAGTGCCCTACCCTGTATCTGGAACTCTCAGATACCCCCTAGGTGAGCAACCCAGACCTCAGTGCCAGCCCCTTGATGGTGTTCAGAGCTCTGAGCCACAAACTTTTATTTTCCTTTTTTTCCTGACCTGCAATCTTGAAGACCAGCCCAGGCCACATGGGGAAGTGCATCCCACTCAACTTTCTTGTGCCAGCCAGCAAACCAGGCCACAAAATCAGTCACATGTTCCTCAGGAACAGACTGCACTCTGGACTGTAAAAAATTTTTTTTTGTCTTCATTTTTCCTGACCTTCACTCTTGAAGTAACAGTAGCAAGACCTGGCCATTCAAGAAAGTGTATCTCACTCAACTTGTGGATGCCTCATAGTGAACTGAGCCATAGCCAGAGCCTCATAGTTCCTTTCCTGCATCAGAGACCCTTAGATACTCCCAAGTGAAAACTACTGACACCAGCACCAACTCTCACCTATTAGGGAGTGGACAGAGGCCTGAGCTGCAACCTTGCAGGGCCTAGCTGTTCATTGCAGCCAATTCCCTGCCCCCACCCCACCCCCCGCCCCCACTGGGAAGTACATCCCATTCAGCTTGCCAGTACCTCCTAGCAGACTGGGCTTACCCTGGGCTTTGCAGTGCTATGCACTGCAACAAGGTCCCTTAGATACCCACAGGTGAGAACCCCTGACCGCAGCACTAGCCAGGTCCTCAGGAGGGAACAGAGGCCTAAGCTGCAACTTTGTAGGAGCTAGCTATTCACTGCAGGGGCCCCCTTGGTGTACTTCACACCAGGGAGTACATCCCACTCAGCTTGCTGCTGCCACTCAGGACACTAGTTCCCAGCCTGGCCCACATTGGGGACCCTCAACTACCCCCAGAACCTTTGCATACCCCACCCTCTTGGCCACCAGAGGCAGGCCCTGAAATTCTGCTCCTGAGAGAGGGGAGGTCTCAAAACCCAGCCTCTGGACTCAGCACCCCCACAACCCCCTCATACACCAGAACAAGACCTGGAGAGCATTGGAGGAGGCTCTAGCATCACCTCAGATCCTACAAGACCCCAGCAGCTATACCCAACATCAAATAAAACACCCAGAACAGCAGGGGAGAAGGTTTCATAAACAACAAAAACTCCACCTATAGCAGAGAAAACCAAAAAGAAAGAATGGGGAGAAGGAAAAACACAAATGGCCTAGGAGGCCCACAGGGAAACAATGCAATGCAGATAAAATATCAAACTCCAGAACCCAACAACATTAAAAAAGAATTCTCCTCTCTGTCAGCTGAAGAATTCAAAATTGCCGTGACTAAAAAAGTAAGAGAATTTGAAAAACAGATCACAGAAAAGGAGAAGAAGCAGAAAGAGGAAAGAATGCTATAGAAAAATAACCAAAAATCAGAAGATTGAGAATGATACTTGAAATAAAAAATAAAAAAAACTACAGGAGGTTAAAACATCAGTGGAGGAGGTAATATATCAGGGGAAAAGCCATGAAAATAGAATAGATGATATAGAAGAATGAATCCGTACTCTCAAAGATAAACAAAAAGAACCAAAAAGAAATGGAGAGATATAAAGGAAAGAGAATGAAGACACACTTTGAGAATAGCAGACATCATGAGGAAAGGAAATATGAGAGTCATAGTAATCACAGAATGAGAGGAAAGACACAAGTGAGTTACAAAGCTCTCCTTCCTTTATGATAGAATAATAAGGGCCTTCTCAGATGAACAAAATCTCCAGAAATTCACTACTGCTAAAACATCACTCCTAGAAATATTACAAGAACTTTAAGATCTAACAGGAATGATCAGGAAGAACTAAACAAGGTATCAGATAGAACCACAAGTGATAGACAAAATGGCAATAACAGACTTCCATGTATCAGTAATCACACTAAATGTCAATGGACTAAAATCACCAATAAAAAGATGCCAAGTAGCATGTTGGATTATAAAACACAATCCAGCATTTTGCTGCCTCCAGGAAACACATTTGCGTTCCAAAGATAAACACAGATTGAAAGTAAAGGGTTGGGAAGAAAAAAAAAAACTATAGAAGCAAATGGCACCCAAAAGAAGGCAGGGACACTATACTTATATCAGATAAAATAGACTACAAGCTAACAAAGGTGACAAGAGACACAGATGAACACTATATGAAGATCATAGGGACAATACACCAGGAAGACATAACAGATATAGATAATCACTAAATTAGGGAGCACCAAAACACATTAGTCAATTACTATTACCTCTGAAAACAGACAGTGCAGAAAATACATATGTGATGGGAGACTTGAACACTATAACCAGTGGAAAGATCAACAGAAAATAAACTAGTATAGAATTGTCTTAAATAGAGTCTAGACCACATGTGTACAACAGACATCTATTGGACATTGCCACCCCAGAAAACTGAATACACACGTGCACACAGATCATTCTCCAGGATCAAACATATACTGGGTCATAAGACAAGCACAGCAAGTACATGAACATTGAAATAGTACCAAATATATTCTCTGATCATAAAGGCATCAAGCTAGATATCAATGATGGGAAAAAAAGCAAGGAGTTCCCCATTACATTTAGAGTAAACAACACGCTAGTGAAAGAACAATGGATTCATAGGAAAAATCAAAGAAGAAATTTAAAAATACCTACAGTTGAATGACTATGAGAACACAAATTTCCAGAATGTATGGATACAGCAAAAGTGACATTAAGAGGAAAGAGTATAATAATACAGGGCCACATCAAGAAGCAAAAAAGAACCCAGGGCCATCCTGGTGGCGCAACAGATTAAGCACAGCACTATGAAGCTATCCAGAGCCACTGCAGCGTGAGTTCAATACCTAGCCAGGGAGATTCCCACATGGCACCACAGACCTCTCCTGCCTCGCCCACTGCTCTCCTCAGCAGTGTACTTCAGTCAATCTGCCTGTTCTGTTCCCTACTCTGTCTCTGGTGAGTCCTCTCACCACCCACACCTCTGGCCTATGCCCTAGCTTGTATGCATAAATAAATAAATCTTAAATTGTCAGAGGCTGGCTCCAACCGAGGTTGTGTCCCCGGGAGGGTGGAGAAGGCATTGCAAGGTTGTGGGGGGAAAAGGGGAGCAGTGAGAGACAGCACACACCAGAGAGTGTGATCAGGCCGTTCCACTTTATTTTCCGAAAGCAGGGTTTTTAAAACATAACTTTAAAGAAAAATTAACTACAGACAATGGCAGGATGATTACAGATATTCAGATGCATAATCAAATGCATACTTTGAGGAGAATCAAGGAACTTCTGGAAAAATGTCTGTTGTCTGATGTAAATTCCAGTAAAGTACCAGACATAATCTAAATAGCAGTAATGTTCAGAATATAATCTTCAACCTTTGCCCTAGGCCTAGGGTCAAGGCTGCTGTCTTAATACCTATTGTCTGAAACTAAGACCATAATAAAAGAAACATCTTTATGCTAATCTCTGGAGGAAATAATCTAAGGAACTATATGCTGATTTTTCAAGGTAAGGAAGGAAAATAGGGGAAGGTATTAAATGTTCTTTGTATCAAACATTAACCCTTGACCGGGCAAGGACACTTCACTATCAGAAGGACATCTTGGTTCCAGGATCTAATGAGAAAGGCTAGTGCATGTAGGCATGGTGGAGAAACTTAATTATTGTTCTCACCTGAAATTATACTTACATTATTTGCAAGCAGAAATACCACATCCTGACTTTTATAGAACACTTCCTTGAAGGCTCTAAACCCATAAAGTGACCTTGTCAAAACAATATGGGTCTGTCTGGGCTGCAACATTAAATAAATAAATAAATAAATTGTATAATGGAAAAATCACATGCATTAAAAAAAAAGAGAGAGAGAGAGAGAAAACCCAAAATAACAACCTAGCTCCCATCTTGAGGAATTAGAAAAAGAACAACAGACAAATCCAAAATCCAGTAGGAAAGGATATAATAAAAATTCAATATGAAATAGAAATAAAAATGACAATCCAAAAAATCAATGGAGCCAAAAATTGATTCTTCAAAAACTAAATTCAATTAATTAACAAAATAGATAAACTTCTAGCTCATCTCACAAAGAAAAAAGGGAGAAAACTAATAGAATAAAAAAAATGGATAAATTACAACAGACAAAGCAGAAATCCAGGGGATAATTAAAGATTACTGTGAGCATTTATATGCAATCATGTTCAACAATCTAGATGAGATGGATAAAGCCTTAGAACTATACAACCACCCAAAGCTGAACAAAGAAGAAATAGAAAACTTAAACAAACCAGTTACAAGCAGGAAATTGAACCAAAACCAAACATCTCCAAAAAAAAAAAAAAAAAGTGCAGGACCAGATAGTTTCACAAACTAATTCTACCAAATGTTCAAAGATTAACTAATGCCTATCCTATAAAAACTCTTTTAAAAAATTGAAAATGAAAGAATACTACCAAATAAATTTTATGAGGTCAACATTACATTAATACTCAAACCAAACAATGACAACACAGAAAAAGAAAACTACAGACCAATCTCCCTAATGAACACAGATGCAAAATTCCTCAATAAAATCTTAACATAGCAAATCCAACAATACATCAAAAGGATTATATACCATGAACATGTGGGATTTACTCCAGAGACAAAAAGATGGCTCACATCCGAAAATCATTTAATGTAATTCACCACATCAACAAAAATAAAAGGCATGTGATCATATCAATAGATGCTGAGAAATCATTTGATTAAGTCCAACATATCCATGATGAAGGCCTTTGAAGAAATTGGAATTAAAGGGACATATCTTAACATAATAAAAGCCATATGTAACAAACGTACAGCTACCATCATTCTTTTTTTATATATAATATATATTTTTATTGTTATTTATGTCTTTTACATTTTGCATTCCCCTTGGGTAGCCCACCACCAATTCACCCGTGATCCATCTCCATGGTCCCTTGTGTTCTTTTCTATTCCATTTTGTGCCCTTTCCCTTCCCTCCCTCCGCCTCCCTCCTCCCCCGCCCACACCCCCCACTGATTGTCTCTCTCCCACCCGGCCTCCCTATAGTCCTGTTATAAGTGAAACCATTCGATATTTTTCTCTTTCTTTCTGGCTTATTTCACTGAGTATGACACCCTCTAATTCCATCCATGTCGCTGCAAATTGCATGTGTTTATCTTCTTTCCATGCTGAATAGTATTCCATTGTGTATATGTACCACATCTTCTGGATCCAGTCATCTATTTTTGGACATCTGGGTTGCTTCCATACCTTTGCTATTGTGAACAGTGCCGCAGTGAACATACGGGTGCATGTATCCTTTTGGATTAGTGTTTTTGTATCCTTTGGGTAAATTCCCGAAAGTGGGATTGCTGGGTCGTATGGAAGCTCCATGTTGAGCAGTCTTAGGAATCGCCATACAGCCTTCCATAGTGGTTGGACCAGTTCACATTCCCACCAGCAGTGTAGAAGAGTTCCTTTTTCTCCACATCCTTTCCAGCATTTGTTATTGCCTGTATTTTTAATGTGTGCCATCCTCACAGGTGTGAGGTGGCATCTCATAGTGGTTTTGATTTGCATTTCCTTGATTATAAGTGATGTTGAGCATTTTTTCATGTATCTGTTGGCCATTTGCTTTTCTTCTTTGGAGAGATGCCTTTTGAGCTCTTCTGCCCATTTTTTGATTGGGTTATTGGCTTTTTTTTTGTTGAGTTGTGTGAGTTCCTTGTAAATTTTTGTTATCATACCATCATTCTTAATGGCAAAGCATCAATACCTTCCCATTAAGATCTGGAAGAAGACAAGGATGTCCATTCTCACCACTGCTTTACAATAAAGTACTAGAAATCCTAGCTAGAGCAATTAGGCAAGTGGAAAGACATAAAATGACTCCAAATTGGGAAAGGAGAAGTAAAACTATCATTATTTGCAGATGACATGATAATATATAGAGAGAACCCTAAAAACTCTACAGAAAAAACTAATTAAACCAACCAGTTTAGTAAAGTAGTAGGTCACAAAATCATTACACAAAAATCAGTGGTCTTTATGCAAACAATCTATCTGAAGAGGGAGAAATTAAGACAACTATATCATTTACAATTGTACCTCAAAAAATTAAATACCTGGAAATAAACCTAACAAAGGAGGGTGAAAGACTTATACAAGGAAAATTACAAAACATTGTTAAGAGAAATAGAAGAAGACAAAAATAAGTGAAAAGACATTCCCTGAAGAGAAATAGAAGAAGACAAAAATAAGTGAAAAGACATTCCCTGTTCATGGATTGGAAGAATTAACTTTATAAAAATGGCCATCCTACCAAAAGCAAATTACAGATTAATTGCAATCCCAATAAAAATCTCAGTGGCATTCTGCAAAGAAATGGAACACATATTGTTAAAATATATGAAATCACAAAAAACACCAAATAGCCAAAATTCTCCTGACTACAAGGGGGAAGAATGGAGATAACACACTTTCAGATTTCAAACAATACTACAAAGCCATTATAATAAAAACTGCATGGTATTGGAACAAAAACAGACATACAGACCACTGGAATCAAATTGAAAGCTCACACATACATGGTCAACTAATGATGACAAAGGAACCAAGAATATACACCGGAACATGGAAAGCCTCTTCAAGAATGGTGCTGGGGGAGACTCCCTGGTGGCACAACAAGTTAAATGCAGCACTGTGGAGCTGTTGGCGGCTGAAGCTCGAGTTCGATGCCTGGCCGGGGAGATTTCTACATGGCACAGCAGGCTTCTCCTGCCTCTCCCACTGCTCAGTGGTGTATTTCGGTCGATCTGTCTGTTCTGCTCCCCATTCTGTCTCTGGTGAACCCTCTCACCACCTCACACGTCTGGCCTGCACCCCAGCTTGTATGCAAAAATAAATAAAATCTTCAAAAAAAAAAAGAAATGGTGCTGGGGAAACTGGACTGCCACATGCGGAAGAATGAAACTAAACTACTGTCTCACACCATACACAAAAATCAACTCAAAATGGATAAAAGACTTAAATGTAAGACCTGACACCATAAAACATAGGGAAGAGAACATCAGCAGAACACTTTATAGCATAAACCTCTGAAACATTTTGAGGACTCATCTCTAGAAGCAAGGAAAACAAATGAAAAGATAAACAACCAGGATAATATCAAACTAAAAGTTTCTGTACACCAAAAGAGACAGTAACCAAATGAAGAGACATCCAACTAAATGGGAGAAAATATTAACCCACCATATAACTGATACGGGTCTGATACTAAAGATCTACAGAGAGCTTACACAATTCAACAAAAACAAAGCAAACATCTACTCAAAGACTGGGCAGAAGAGTTAAGTTGACACTTCTCTAAAAAAGAAACAGTACAGGCCAACAAGCAAATTAAAAAATGCTCTATATCACTAATTATCAGGGAAATGGGATTAAAACCCACAATGAGATACCACCTCACACTGGTGAGAATGGCTCATATTTAAAAAACTGTAAACAATGAAAGCTGGCAAGAATGTGGAGAAAAATGAACCCTCTTACACTGCTGGAGTGTCAAATGGTCCCGCCATTGCAGAAAGCTCTGTGGAGATACCTCAAAACAATAAAAACGGGTCTACCATATGATCTATTTATTCCATGCTAGGAATCTGCCCAAAGAAAGCAAAAACACTAATTTAAAAGGAAACCAGCACTCCTGTGTTTATTGTAGTGCTATTTACAATACTCAAGATATGGAAACAACCTAAATGTTCCCAAATACACAAATGACTCAAGAAGATATGGTTTATCTACACAGTAGAATACTACACAACTATCACAAAAGATAAACTCATGCCATTTTTGACAACATGGATGAAAATAGAAAGGATTTTGCTAAGTGAAATAAGTTGGAAGGGGAAAGAAAATTATTGGAAGGTTTGTGGAATATAGAGAAACCTTAAAAAAGGTCAAGAAGAAAGACAATACTCACTATTTGACCATAGATCTAAGGCATACAGCAAGGAAGGGGGAAAGAGAAGTTTCAAAACATAAGGGAAAAACACAAGGGATGGTGGTGATGATTCACAGGTGTTATTTTGTGAGTGAACTATAGGAATTGCAACTAAGGAGAGTAACCAATTACTCTACAAAAAATAACAATATAAGAAAATTTAAAAAGAAATTTAGAAAAAAAGAAATTGAATAAAAATACTAGATAAAATAAATGAATATTAAGATACCTTTTTTAAAGCTTCTTTTAGTTTATATTTATTTTATTGACACTTTCACCCAAAACATCTTAAATAATATTTACCCTTTTTTAGCTCAAATGAATATGTTTTCCTCCCTTTTTTCCATTTTTAATTTTTTTCCTTATATCACTGTAGTCACCATAGTTCTAGCTCTACCTTATCACCCATGAACCATCACCATATTCTTTTGTGTTCATCCCTCCCTTGTTTTGCTCCCCCATACTCTCCTCTATCCCTCAGTTTTGACTTTTTCTTAACCTTTTGTTTGGTTTCTCTATATTTCACACATAAGTGAGACCATCCAGTATTTATCTTTCTCCTTCTGACTAGTTTTGGTTAGCGTATTTCCTTCCACCTCCATCTATGTTGCTGAAAATGTCATGAGTTTGACTTCTTTGGTCACTGAATAATATTTCTTTTTTTTTTAAAGATTTATTTATGCATACAATGCTGGGATACAGGCCAGAGGCGTGGGGTGGGGAGAGGGATCACCAGAGATAGAGTGGGGAGCAGAACAGGCAGACTGACGGAAATACACTGCTGAGGGGAGCAGCGGACGAGGCAGGAGAGGTCTGCTGCACCATGGGAGCACCATGTGGGAATCTCCATGGCTGGGCATCAAACTCAACGTTGCCACTGCCGACGCTCCACAGCACAGCGCTCAACCACTGCGCTACCAGGGACCCCCAGAATAATATTTCATTGTACGAACATACCACATCTTTTTTTTTTTAATGTATATTTTTATTGTTATTTATGTCTTTTACATTTTGTATTCCCCTTGGGTAACCCACCACCAATTCACCCGTGATCCATCTCCATGGTCCCTTGTGTTCTTTTCTATTCCATTTTGTGCCCTTTTCCTGCCCTCCCTC